>LT669791.1:16695935-16895372 GCA_900128785.1 Arabis alpina
AAATCGTGAACAAGGTGAAAACATGCATTACCAAGATTAAGTTTTATGATGAAGTTCATTAAACTCCTTAACTAATCCATCGATTGTTAAGACGTCTACCTCATAAAATACTAGTTCAGGCAATATAAAATTGGAGAGTTTATCAACCTAAGATCAGATTTCTAGATTCAGGTAAGCAATCATGCATAGAGTGCAAATAAAGATGAAGACAAGAAAGATGAACACATCAAATGATTGTACTGATTTTTGGATCGGATTTTATGACTTTGTCCGTGTCAACAAACAATTCGAAATGTAATCCACAAGAACCAAGTTTATACTTCAAATTATAAGAACCGAAATTAAGCTAAGATGATATAAGAAGTGAATGTTTGTAAAATGTAATGAGAGAAGTAAATAAAACGATGTAAACTATGGATTAAAAGCGTTAGACCTTAAGGAACTTTTGCAACGAATCAGAGATCGCGAACCATAAAATTATTCAGGGAACAAATCAGCTTGATCTATAACTCAAACATAAATGTATAGTTGTATCACTATCTTGGCATCAGAGACTTAATATAGCAACCTAAGTTTTAAACTATCGTTTGAAATTAGAGTTAAAGACAAGCATTAACAAATTGGTTTGATAGGTTCACAAATCCCCTTAACATCAACTTTCCTTGGCTAAGGACGATTGGCTCATCTATGTTAATTCATGCATTTAATAGAACACTCTTGATGCATTAAACAACCAAATATCATGAACTAGGTGATCAATCCAATTCAAGCATTATGAGCAACACAAGATGAAGACAATATAAATCCCTATCTATATCTAGTTCTTGCGATTCATGAAACCATAAAATCCAACTGAGAAACTACTCAGACATAGAGATAAAGAAACAACAAGAAGGTGGAGAAACCCGTGATAACTGAAACAGAAATCCAAGAGGGTTCATAAATCTTCTTAGTAATCGTAGAGCCAGAGATCGTCTCCCTAGAGCTTACAAAGTATAAAGGCATGGTGGTGAGTACTGGAAGGCAACTTCCCGTGGCCGATCAGGGTTCCGCCAGGGTGATTGGTGGTGAGCGTCTTAGTTCAATCAATATTTTACATTTATTTGTGAGGGTTTAGGCTTCCATTTTAGGGTATACAACCCCTTAAAATTGACCAATTATTTATAGCGAGAGTAGTAGTTCATTCTATTTTATGTTCATTTGTGGGGTTTAGGCTTCCATATTAGAGTTTGGAACCCTTTAAATCGACGAATTTAGTCGAAGAAAGCATCTTAAATCATTCAATATTTTGAGAGTTTAGGCTCCCATATTAGGTTTAGTATCCCTTAAAATCAACGAATTCAGTCATACCAATCGTTTTTAATCGTTCCATATTTTATGTACATTTATGAGGGTTTAGGCTCCTAATTAGGGTTTAGTCCCAATGATTAGATATGTCAGAGGATATGAGGAGGAATTCAATTGCCTAAGGAGATACATGGGCATAGAACTTGAAGAGAGACAGTGTAAGTCTGTCTTTTCATTTGAGGCTTAAGAGTTGAACTTTAGACTCTTTGCAAGGTATGCACCTTTGGCTCGGTGTCTGAGCTGGTGCAAAGGGCTGCCTTGCTCGAAGCAAGTCTTGCGGAGGAAGACTAGCTTAAGCTCGAGAAGAATCAGTCTGATCAAGTGGGAACAACAAGTCCATGGATAAGATATGGAAATGGGATCAAGTTGATGACATTGGAAAGTAATTTGAAAGTCGCCGCCAATGTGGTACGTGCGGATGAAAGCATGGTGGTGAGTACTGGAAGGCAACTTCCCATGGCCGGATCAGGGTTCCGCCAGGGTGACTGGTGGTGATGCAAGGACTTGCTACTACTATGAAAAAGTCGCGCATTTCAAGACGGATTGCCCGAAGCTTCAAGTAGAAAGGCAAGAGGGACATAAGAGAAACCGCATAGGCATGGAGTAGCAGTCTCAAGCCAAAAGGCAGGTTGTAATGTCGCGTTGGTATGAGCTGCGAAGGAAGCTGGCGAGGCCGGAAACTTCAGTGCGATGACTGGTATGTTACTCGACCCAATCTGATCCAATTTGGAATGTATGCATCATGTATAAAACGGTTGGATGCTTAGCATTCTAGGTGAATGTATAGGGACTTTAGACATTGGTAGCGTAGCGACCCTCACGATGTTCGATATCGGGGCGTCATATAGTGATGATGTTATTTTCCTCTATCGAGTTTTAACCTCTCAACTAACTTCTTGTAAGTGTACAACAATCACAATTCGTATAGAAAATGTATCGAACCCACATGAACTTCTTAACTACACTTCCAATTGTAATGAATAAAACTAAGGTAGAACAAAAGATGGTGTCGTTTGTGATTGGTGAAATCGTGAACAAGGTGAAAACATGCATTACCAAGATTAAGTTATGATGAAGTTCATTAAACTCCTTAACTAATCCATCGATTGTTAAGACGTCTACCTCATAAAATACTAGTTCAGGCAATATAAAATTGGAGAGTTTATCAACCTAAGATCAGATTTCTAGATTCAGGTAAAGCAATCATGCATAGAGTGCAAATAAAGATGAAGACAAGAAAGATGAACACATCAAATGATTGTACTGATTTTTGGATCGGATTTTATGACTTTGTCCGTGTCAACAAACAATTCGAAATGTAATCCACAAGAACCAAGTTTATACTTCAAATTATAAGAACCGAAATTAAGCTAAGATGATATAAGAAGTGAATGTTTGTAAAATGTAATGAGAGAAGTAAATAAAACGATGTAAACTATGGATTAAAAGCGTTAGACCTTAAGGAACTTTTGCAACGAATCAGAGATCGCGAACCATAAAATTATTCAGGGAACAAATCAGCTTGATCTATAACTCAAACATAAATGTATAGTTGTATCACTATCTTGGCATCAGAGACTTAATATAGCAACCTAAGTTTTAAACTATCGTTTGAAATTAGAGTTAAAGACAAGCATTAACAAATTGGTTTGATAGGTTCACAAATCCCCTTAACATCAACTTTCCTTGGCTAAGGACGATTGGCTCATCTATGTTAATTCATGCATTTAATAGAACACTCTTGATGCATTAAACAACCAAATATCATGAACTAGGTGATCAATCCAATTCAAGCATTATGAGCAACACAAGATGAAGACAATATAAATCCCTATCTATATCTAGTTCTTGCGATTCATGAAACCATAAAATCCAACTGAGAAACTACTCAGACATAGAGATAAAGAAACAACAAGAAGGTGGAGAAACCCGTGATAACTGAAACAGAAATCCAAGAGGGTTCATAAATCTTCTTAGTAATCGTAGAGCCAGAGATCGTCTCCCTAGAGCTTACAAAGTATAAAGGCATGGTGGTGAGTACTGGAAGGCAACTTCCCGTGGCCGGATCAGGGTTCCGCCAGGGTGATTGGTGGTGAGCGTCTTAGTTCAATCAATATTTTACATTTATTTGTGAGGGTTTAGGCTTCCATTTTAGGGTATACAACCCCTTAAAATTGACCAATTATTTATAGCGAGAGTAGTAGTTCATTCTATTTTATGTTCATTTGTGGGGTTTAGGCTTCCATATTAGAGTTTGGAACCCTTTAAATCGACGAATTTAGTCGAAGAAAGCATCTTAAATCATTCAATATTTTGAGAGTTTAGGCTCCCATATTAGGTTTAGTATCCCTTAAAATCAACGAATTCAGTCATACCAATCGTTTTTAATCGTTCCATATTTTATGTACATTTATGAGGGTTTAGGCTCCTAATTAGGGTTTAGTACCCCCCCCCCCCTTAAATCGACACATTAAGCCAAACCGATCGATGTTAATTGTTCCATATTATATGTACATGTGTGAACATTTAGGCTCTCATAGTAAAGTTTAGTATCACTTAAATTAATTGTTTTAAATTGTTCCATATTTTATGTACATGTATGAGGGTTGAGGGTTTAGGCTTCCATATTAGAGTTTAGTGTCCTTTAAATTCAAAACATTTAGTCAAATTCATTGGTTTAAATTGTTCTATATTTTACATATATGTTTGAGGGTTTAGGCTCTCCTATTAGGGTTAGTATCCCCTAAAATTGATAAATTTCATCATACTAATTGTTCCATATTTTATGTACATTTGTGAGGGTTTAAGCTTTCAGATTAGAGTTTAGTACCACCTTAAATCAACAAATGTAGTCAAATCGATCATTTTAAATCCTTTCATATATTATTTGCCTTCCCACATTATGTCTTACTTTCTTTTGAAATCGACGAGTTTAGTCAAATCAATCATTTAAAATCATAATATATATAATGTCCAGTTTCTTGGGACTTTAAAAAATCATATTATATACAAATATTTTATTAATTTATTAAGAAAAGTTGAGGGTATTAAACTTTATTAAAAAGGAAGATAGGTTAGCCCGATTTAGTCGCGTCCAGAATTTAAATGAAGAACAAGAATCATAAACTATATTTTACGTATGTTGTAAGGGTTTAGACTCATGGCCGGATTAGGGTTCCGCCAGGGTGACTGGTGGTGATGCAAGGACTTGCTACTACTATGAAAAAGTCGCGCATTTCAAGACGGATTGCCCGAAGCTTCAAGTAGAAAGGCAAGAGGGACATAAGAGAAACCACAAAGGCATGGAGTAGCAGTCTCAAGCCAAAAGGCAGGCTGTAATGTCGCGTGCCTATGAGCTGCGAAGGAAGCTGACGAGGCCGGAAACTTCAGTGCGATGACTGGTATCTTACTCGCGTCCAAAATTTAAATGAAGAACAAGAATCATAAACTATATTTTACGTATGTTGTAAGGGTTTAGACTCCCATATTAAGGTTTAGTGTCCCTTTAAATTAAAATTTTTAGTCAAATCGATATTTTAAAATCATTCGATATTTTACGTATTGTTGTGGATGTAAAATGTACAAAAAAAATGTGAATCTATATTAAAAATATATATTATTGGTAAACTATTTGTGATAAAACATATTACTCGCGCATGCGCGCGGGTACAATCCTAGTAAATCTATGTCTACGCGTGTTAACTATAAAAATCTTAGAGGGGGTTATTGGTTTGTGTATTTTAATGGATTTTAAAATCCATTTGGATTTTAGAAATCTGAGATGAATCCATGGATTTTAAAATCCATAATAATAGATAATGTGGATTTCAAAATCAAATAAAATGGATTTACAAATCAACTAAATGGATTTCATTGACTAACCAATAAAGTAATATCAACATTTAACTCATTATTTTCATGTGATATATGTTTTTCTCGTTCTTCAAGGATTTCTTGTTCTCCCGTATTTGTTGAATCCATGTTTGAGTATACTTTTAACAAATAAAACTTAACCCATCAAAAACGAACACTAACACATACACCTTTGTATCTTTATATATATTATTTACTATGATTAGTATATGATTTCGCAATAATATTCACTAAAATCCTTATTATGAAGGATCACGGAAAAATTGATCACGTGAATAGCAATAAAAAATGAACAAGCCTATAAAAAGAAAGAAGCAACAACTATTAGAAAGAAAAACATACATAAGATGATGAAGAAGAGACGAAAAATACATATGTGACACAATTTTTCTATTATTTCGTTTGATGGTGTTTTATTTATTAGTTTGATTATTTTAGTTGATTTGTGGATTTATAAGTGTGTTATTTGATTTGTAAATCTTATAAGATTTACAAATGGTTGTATTTTTGATCCTTTGTATTTTTGACATGAAATCTTTTCAAATCCATTAAAATCCTAGGTGAAATCAAATCCATAAGTAAATCCGTAGGATTGAATAACACGTGATTTTAATTAGGATTTATAAATCATAGAACCAATAAAATCGGATTTTAATATGGATTTTAAAATCATATAACCAATAACACTAGATTTTGTTTGGATTTCCAAATCCATTAAAATCCATAAACCAATAACCCCCCCTTAATGTATATGTTTGATATAACAATCCACCAACCACGGATTTATCCAAATCTACTCATTTTCAGTTACATTTATACTTTGTTATTACTAAAGATAATTTTACTCTTATTATTTTGTTTATCAAATTAATTTTCATTTAAATTTATTAAATTTAAATTATGCTAATTTTCGTTTATTTAGTACATAAATTATATATAATGGTTTAGTGATTTATAAATTTCTTTCACATTTGTATTTGGTTGGATACTTTACTAACTCTACCTCACCCCGAGATTGTTTGCAAAAAAAAGAAGATTGTTTTTTTCTCAACAAATTTCATGCACAAAGGGAGAGTGAGTAATATAATCTTATGAAGATTTCATATACAAAAGAAATACATACCTTCTAATTTAAAAACAATTATGTTATTTTCTTTTGTTGCCAAGATTTTATTTGATTACTTTTTTTGGGATTTATAGCCTTAAGAGTTATATTTTTTCTCAAATGGTCTTATTATGTACCATACATATGATAATACTCAATACATACATACATTCAGTTTCAAAATCTAGTATAAAATAACGAGCCCTCTTCATGGTTACAATACATCACATTTTTAGTTTTAAAACAACAAGCAACAAATAGAAGTTTGAAAACAAAAACATGAAGATTTTTTTGGGAGTTGGGTTGTTTCAATTTCTTTTCTTTACATTATCTTTAGCTACTCGCAATTTTTTTTTTACTTCTGAATTTAATAAGGCTAAAAAGGTTTCTAGTGGTCTAAGAGACGTAACATTTCCACATAATTCAACGTTTTCGAGAGTGGATATTGGAATGAAGAGAAAATTTCCAACAGGTCCTAGCAAAGTAACATCTCCACCTTCTCCAACATTTTCCGGAGTGGACATTGGAACGAAGAGAAAGGTTCCAACGGGTCCAAGCAATATAACATCTCCACCTACTCCAACGCTTTTCGGAGAGGATATTGGAATGAAGAGAAAGGTTCCAAAAGGTCCAAGCAACGTAACATCTCCACCTTCTCCAACGTTTTTCAGAGTGGATATTGAAACGAAAAGAACGGTTCCAGGGGGTCCAAACATTATAACATCTCCACCTACTCCAACGCTTTTCATAGGGGATATTGAAGGAAGAGAAAGGTTCCAAAAGGTCCAAGCAACGTAACTTCTCCACCTTCTCCAACGTTTTTCAGAGGAAACAAAAATATCAAAATAACCTTCTTTGGCAAAAAATAAACTTAATAATGACCTTCTTTGAACTATATGACTTTTTTAAAATTAGAATGAGTAATAAATTTTCAAATATACGCTTATGAATAAAAAGTAAAACAAAACACTTTTATTTCTTTTGTATTCATAATAATATAATTAAAATGAAATTAACCTAAAGTAACTTTATCACCTAGACTTGATTTTTTCATGCGGTAGATCAAGACGTACGTATCAAAGATAATGAAAAAAAAAAAAAAAAAAAAAATTGACTTTATCTTGGATGAAGATTTAAAAAGAAGTGAAGGGTTACAAGATCCAACATTTAAACTCAAAGGTACAGATACCTAGGATAATGATTAAACCATGGGCGGCGTGTGCGAGTGAACCGATTCGTCTCTTCGAGAAAATGAATTGAAATAGGTAAACCTCATCTTATAGTCTAACAGTAATATATATTATCCTTTCTTCAGCTCTTGCACAAGAGTTCTTGATCGTACACGTGTGTCACTTCGAGTTGAAAATGATAAAACAAGAGGTAGTGGAACTTACAAAAATATCATTTTACAACGAACGTGTTTGAAATTTGTAACTTCAATAAGGAGTTTGTATACACATATGTGGGGACACCAAAAAGATTATACGATTCGAATATATTGATATAATGTGCACAATTGTGTTATCCTAATAGTATACGATGTCTTGCTCAATATCATCAAATTCGATATCATCCGCATTACTGACAAAGAGGAAATTTTGTATGAGTTATGGGATTAAGCGAACTTTTTGAATGTGGAAGGAAATATTTGGTATTATCATAAATCCAGTCCGTTATGATCAAGTCAAACCCTATCCGCGATGAGATCGCGGTAACTGGTACATGGTCGGAAATGGGGCAAGGTGTCTTGAGAAATATTAAGGGAACTAGTTCCATAGTCCATATAAGGGGTAAGTCTAGTTCTGGAAAGGATTTGGTAAAAAAAAAAGGAAGATATGAATTGGGGAGAGCGGAAAGGCCGAGTTGGGTTAGAGTAAGAAATTGCATATGAGTAAAGGAACAATAACGGGAAAGAGTAAGAAAGACAAGAGGTTTCCCTGAACGGTGCCTCAAACCTAACCGTACTTGTGGTTGAAAATGATGGATTGGAAACAATCGATCCGATCACGAGGGTGGCAACGCGGCCAGGCTCTGGATTCCTTAATAGAGAGAAGCAAGAGGAAGTGGCTGAATCTTTGGCTAGGACACGTCCTTTGACCGCAGGAAAGGGGAATGAAACTTTTTTGGTGGAAGAAATTGGGATAAAGCTTAAGCAGATGAAGGTTATAGCCGATTCTATGAAACTACATGAGAATCCTGTTACAGTGCGAACCGCAGTCCCAATTGGGAAAGCACCGGTTGTGACGATTCCTAAAGTCGTTGAGATAAGATATCCAGAGCCTAAGACCACCTGTCGCAAGGTGGACTACTTGGGCGTGTTGGAGCACGTCTCGATGCTCGAAACTCGGAGCTTTAAGGGTAGTGTTGATCTGATGAAGGCGGACGAGTGGAGGGGGCATGCATGAAAGGAATTTTAGTTCCACTCGTTGTCTGGAGGACTACAAGATGGACATCACGATCCACTTCCTGGAAGGGGACGCGCGCACCTAATGGATTGCGATAGAGAAACACATAGGTGATCGTGTCATCACCTTTGCGGACTTTGTGGCCGAATTTACGTTGGAAGCTGACTTCCTCGTTTTAGTCCCAACGATTAGATATGGCAGAGGAGATGAGGAGGAATTCAATTGCCTAAGGAGATACATGGGCATAGAACTTGAAGAGAGACGGTGTAAGTCTGTCTTTTCATTTGAGGCTTAAGAGTTGAACTTTAGACTCTTTGCAAGGTACGCACCTTTGGCTCGGTGTCTGAGCTGGTGCAAAGGGCTGCCTTGCTCGAAGCAAGTCTTGCGGAGGAAGACTAGCTTAAGGTCGAGAAGAATCAGTCCGATCAAGTGGGAACAACAAGTCCATGGATAAGATATGGAAATGGGATCAAGTTGATGACATTGGAAAGTAATTTGAAAGTCGCCGCCAATGTGGTACGTGCGGATGAAAGCATGGTGGTGAGTACTGGAAGGCAACTTCCCATGGCCGGATCAGGGTTCCGCCAGGGTGACTGGTGGTGATGCAAGGACTTGCTACTACTAAGAAAAAGTCGCGCATTTCAAGACGGATTGCCCGAAGCTTCAAGTAGAAAGGCAAGAGGGACATAAGAGAAACCACAAAGGCATGGAGTAGCAGTCTCAAGCCAAAAGGCAGGCTGTAATGTCGCGTGTCTATGAGCTGCGAAGGAAGCTGGCGAGGCCGGAAACTTCAGTGCGATGACTGGTATCTTACTCGCGTCCAAAATTTAAATGAAGAACAAGAATCATAAACTATATTTTACGTATGTTGTAAGGGTTTAAACTCCCATATTAAGGTTTAGTGTCCCTTTAAATTAAAAATTTTAGTCAAATCGATATTTTAAAATCATTCGATATTTTACGTATTGTTGTGGATGTAAAATGTACAACAAAAAATGTGAATTTATATTAAAAATATATATTATTGGTAAACTATTTGTGATAAAACATATTACTCGCGCATGCGCGCGGGTACAATCCTAGTAAATCTATGTCTACGCGTGTTAACTATAAAAATCTTAATGTATATGTTTGATATAACAATCCACCAACCACGGATTTATCCAAATCTACTCATTTTCAGTTACATTTATACTTTGTTATTACTAAAGATAATTTTACTCTTATTATTTTGTTTATCAAATTAATTTTCATTTTAATTTATTAAATTTAAATTATGCTAATTTTCGTTTATTCAGTATATAAATTATATATAATGGTTTAGTGATTTATAAATTTCTTTCACATTTGTATTTGGTTGGATACTTTACTAACTCTACCTCACCCCGAGATTGTTTGCAAAAAAAAGAAGATTGTTTTTTTCTCAACAAATTTCATGCACAAAGGGAGAGTGAGTAATATAATCTTATGAAGATTTCATATACAAAAGAAATACATACCTTCTAATTTAAAAACAATTATGTTATTTTCTTTTGTTGCCAAGATTTTATTTGATTACTTTTTTTGGGATTTATAGCCTTAAGAGTTATATTTTTTCTCAAATGGTCTTATTCTGTACCATACATATGATAATACTCAATACATACATACATTCAGTTTCAAAATCTAGTATAAAATAGCGAGCCCTCTTCATGGTTACAATACATCACATTTTTAGTTTTAAAACAACAAGCAACAAATAGAAGTTTGAAAACAAAAACATGAAGATTTTTTTGGGAGTTGGGTTGTTTCAGTTTCTTTTCTTTACATTATCTTTAGCTACTCGCAATTTTTTTTTTACTTCTGAATTTAAAGTGGCTAAAAAGGTTTCTAGTGGTCTAAGAGACGTAACATTTCCACATAATTCAACGTTTTCGAGAGTGGATATTGGAATGAAGAGAAAAGTTCCAACAGGTCCAAGCAACGTAACATCTCCACCTTCTCCAACATTTTCCAGAGTGGATATTGGAACGAAGAGAAAGGTTCCAACGGGTCCAAGCAATGTAACATCTCCACCTACTCCAACGCTTTTCGGAGAGGATATTGGAATGAAGAGAAAGGTTCCAAAAGGTCCAAGCAACGTAACATCTCCACCTTCTCCAACGTTTTTCAGAGTGGATATTGAAACGAAAAGAACGGTTCCAGGGGGTCCAAACATTATAACATCTCCACCTACTCCAACGCTTTTCATAGGGGATATTGAAGGGAAGAGAAAGGTTCCAAAAGGTCCAAGCAACGTAACTTCTCCACCTTCTCCAACGTTTTTCAGGAACAAAAATATCAAATAACCTTCTTGCAAAAATAAACTTAATAATGACCTTCTTTGAACTATATGACTTTTTTAAAATTAGAATGAGTAATAAATTTTCAAATATACGCTTATGAATAAAAAGTAAAACAAAACACTTTTATTTATTTTGTATTCATAATAATATAATTAATAAAAATGAAGAATTTAAACCTAAAAAGTAAACTTTTAATCCAAACAACTAGACTTGAAGATTTTTTTCATGGCGGTAGATCAAGGACGTACGTATCACAAGATAAACCCTCGAGAATGCGAAAGGGAAAGGAAAAAGTAAAAGAGAAGAGATTGTACCTTTTTATGTTTCTTGGATGAAGATTTAAAAAGAAGTGAAGGGTTACAAGATCCAACATTTAAACTCAAAGGTACAGATACCTAGGATAATGATTAAACCATGGGCGGCGTGTGCGAGTGAACCGATTCGTCTCTTCGAGAAAATGAATTGAAATAGGTAAACCTCATCTTATAGTCTAACAGTAATATATATTATCCTTTCTTCAGCTCTTGCACAAGAGTTCTTGATCGTACACGTGTGTCACTTCGAGTTGAAAATGATAAAACAAGAGGTAGTGGAACTTACAAAAATATCATTTTACAACGAACGTGTTTGAAATTTGTAACTTCAATAAGGAGTTTGTATACACATATGTGGGGACACCAAAAAGATTATACGATTCGAATATATTGATATAATGTGCACAATTGTGTTATCCTAATAGTATACGATGTCTTGCTCAATATCATCAAATTCGATATCATCCGCATTACTGACAAAGAGGAAATTTTGTATGAGTTATGGGATTAAGCGAACTTTTTGAATGTGGAAGGAAATATTTGGTATTATCATAAATCCAGTCCGTTATGATCAAGTCAAACCCTATCCGCGATGAGATCGCGGTAACTGGTACATGGTCGGAAATGGGGCAAGGTGTCTTGAGAAATATTAAGGGAACTAGTTCCATAGTCCATATAAGGGGTAAGTCTAGTTCTGGAAAGGATTTGGTAAAAAAAAAAGGAAGATATGAATTGGGGAGAGCGGAAAGGCCGAGTTGGGTTAGAGTAAGAAATTGCATATGAGTAAAGGAACAATAACGGGAAAGAGTAAGAAAGACAAGAGGTTTCCCTGAACGGTGCCTCAAACCTAACCGTACTTGTGGTTGAAAATGATGGATTGGAAACAATCGATCCGATCACGAGGGTGGCAACGCGGCCAGGCTCTGGATTCCTTAATAGAGAGAAGCAAGAGGAAGTGGCTGAATCTTTGGCTAGGACACGTCCTTTGACCGCAGGAAAGGGGAATGAAACTTTTTTGGTGGAAGAAATTGGGATAAAGCTTAAGCAGATGAAGGTTATAGCCGATTCTATGAAACTACATGAGAATCCTGTTACAGTGCGAACCGCAGTCCCAATTGGGAAAGCACCGGTTGTGACGATTCCTAAAGTCGTTGAGATAAGATATCCAGAGCCTAAGACCACCTGTCGCAAGGTGGACTACTTGGGCGTGTTGGAGCACGTCTCGATGCTCGAAACTCGGAGCTTTAAGGGTAGTGTTGATCTGATGAAGGCGGACGAGTGGAGGGGGCATGCATGAAAGGAATTTTAGTTCCACTCGTTGTCTGGAGGACTACAAGATGGACATCACGATCCACTTCCTGGAAGGGGACGCGCGCACCTAATGGATTGCGATAGAGAAACACATAGGTGATCGTGTCATCACCTTTGCGGACTTTGTGGCCGAATTTACGTTGGAAGCTGACTTCCTCGTTTTAGTCCCAACGATTAGATATGGCAGAGGAGATGAGGAGGAATTCAATTGCCTAAGGAGATACATGGGCATAGAACTTGAAGAGAGACGGTGTAAGTCTGTCTTTTCATTTGAGGCTTAAGAGTTGAACTTTAGACTCTTTGCAAGGTACGCACCTTTGGCTCGGTGTCTGAGCTGGTGCAAAGGGCTGCCTTGCTCGAAGCAAGTCTTGCGGAGGAAGACTAGCTTAAGGTCGAGAAGAATCAGTCCGATCAAGTGGGAACAACAAGTCCATGGATAAGATATGGAAATGGGATCAAGTTGATGACATTGGAAAGTAATTTGAAAGTCGCCGCCAATGTGGTACGTGCGGATGAAAGCATGGTGGTGAGTACTGGAAGGCAACTTCCCATGGCCGGATCAGGGTTCCGCCAGGGTGACTGGTGGTGATGCAAGGACTTGCTACTACTAAGAAAAAGTCGCGCATTTCAAGACGGATTGCCCGAAGCTTCAAGTAGAAAGGCAAGAGGGACATAAGAGAAACCACAAAGGCATGGAGTAGCAGTCTCAAGCCAAAAGGCAGGCTGTAATGTCGCGTGTCTATGAGCTGCGAAGGAAGCTGGCGAGGCCGGAAACTTCAGTGCGATGACTGGTATCTTACTCGCGTCCAAAATTTAAATGAAGAACAAGAATCATAAACTATATTTTACGTATGTTGTAAGGGTTTAGACTCCCATATTAAGGTTTAGTGTCCCTTTAAATTAAAAATTTTAGTCAAATCGATATTTTAAAATCATTCGATATTTTACGTATTGTTGTGGATGTAAAATGTACAACAAAAAATGTGAATTTATATTAAAAATATATATTATTGGTAAACTATTTGTGATAAAACATATTACTCGCGCATGCGCGCGGGTACAATCCTAGTAAATCTATGTCTACGCGTGTTAACTATAAAAATCTTAATGTATATGTTTGATATAACAATCCACCAACCACGGATTTATCCAAATCTACTCATTTTCAGTTACATTTATACTTTGTTATTACTAAAGATAATTTTACTCTTATTATTTTGTTTATCAAATTAATTTTCATTTTAATTTATTAAATTTAAATTATGCTAATTTTCGTTTATTCAGTATATAAATTATATATAATGGTTTAGTGATTTATAAATTTCTTTCACATTTGTATTTGGTTGGATACTTTACTAACTCTACCTCACCCCGAGATTGTTTGCAAAAAAAAAAAGATTGTTTTTTTCTCAACAAATTTCATGCACAAAGGGAGAGTGAGTAATATAATCTTATGAAGATTTCATATACAAAAGAAATACATACCTTCTAATTTAAAAACAATTATGTTATTTTCTTTTGTTGCCAAGATTTTATTTGATTACTTTTTTTGGGATTTATAGCCTTAAGAGTTATATTTTTTCTCAAATGGTCTTATTCTGTACCATACATATGATAATACTCAATACATACATACATTCAGTTTCAAAATCTAGTATAAAATAGCGAGCCCTCTTCATGGTTACAATACATCACATTTTTAGTTTTAAAACAACAAGCAACAAATAGAAGTTTGAAAACAAAAACATGAAGATTTTTTTGGGAGTTGGGTTGTTTCAGTTTCTTTTCTTTACATTATCTTTAGCTACTCGCAATTTTTTTTTTACTTCTGAATTTAATAAGGCTAAAAAGGTTTCTAGTGGTCTAAGAGACGTAACATTTCCACATAATTCAACGTTTTCGAGAGTGGATATTGGAATGAAGAGAAAAGTTCCAACAGGTCCAAGCAACGTAACATCTCCACCTTCTCCAACGTTTTCCATAGTGGATATTGGAACGAAGAGAAAGGTTCCAACGGGTCCAAGCAATGTAACATCTCCACCTACTCCAACTCTTTTCGGAGAGGAAATTGGAATGAAGAGAAAGGTTCCAAAAGTTCCAAGCAACGTAACATCTCCACCTTCTCCAACGTTTTTCTGGAACAAAAATATCAAATAACCTTCTTGCAAAAATAAACTTAATAATGACCTTCTTTGAACTATATGACTTTTTAAAAATTAGAATGAGTAATAAATTTTCAAAATACGCTTATGAATAAAAAGTAAAAAAAACACTTTTATTTATTTTGTATTCATAATAATATAATTAATAAAAATGAAGAATTTAAACCTAAAAAGTAAACTTTTAATCCAAACAACTAGACTTGAATATTTTTTCATGGCGGTAGATCAAGGACGTACGTATCACAAGATAAACCCTCGAGAATGCGAAAGGAAAAAAAAAAAAAAAAAAAAAAAAAAAAAAAAAAAAAAAAAAAAAAAAAAAAAAAAAAAAAAAAAAAAAAAAAAAAAAAAAAAAAAAAAAAAACATAATAATATAATTAATAAAAATGAAGAATTTAAACCTAAAAAGTAAACTTTAATCCAAACAACTAGACTTGAATATTTTGTCATGGCGGTAGATCAAGGACGTACGTATCACAAGATAAACCTCGAGAATGGAAAGGGAAAGGAAAAGTAAAAGAGAAGAGATTGTACCTTTTTATGTTTCTTGGATGAAGATTTAAAAAGAAGTGAAGGGTTACAAGATCCAACATTTAAACTCAAAGGTACAGATACCTAGGATAATGATTAAACCATGGGCGGCGTGTGCGAGTGAACCGATTCGTCTCTTCGAGAAAATGAATTGAAATAGGTAAACCTCATCTTATAGTCTAACAGTAATATATATTATCCTTTCTTCAGCTCTTGCACAAGAGTTCTTGATCGTACACGTGTGTCACTTCGAGTTGAAAATGATAAAACAAGAGGTAGTGGAACTTACAAAAATATCATTTTACAACGAACGTGTTTGAAATTTGTAACTTCAATAAGGAGTTTGTATACACATATGTGGGGACACCAAAAAGATTATACGATTCGAATATATTGATATAATGTGCACAATTGTGTTATCCTAATAGTATACGATGTCTTGCTCAATATCATCAAATTCGATATCATCCGCATTACTGACAAAGAGGAAATTTTGTATGAGTTATGGGATTAAGCGAACTTTTTGAATGTGGAAGGAAATATTTGGTATTATCATAAATCCAGTCCGTTATGATCAAGTCAAACCCTATCCGCGATGAGATCGCGGTAACTGGTACATGGTCGGAAATGGGGCAAGGTGTCTTGAGAAATATTAAGGGAACTAGTTCCATAGTCCATATAAGGGGTAAGTCTAGTTCTGGAAAGGATTTGGTAAAAAAAAAAGGAAGATATGAATTGGGGAGAGCGGAAAGGCCGAGTTGGGTTAGAGTAAGAAATTGCATATGAGTAAAGGAACAATAACGGGAAAGAGTAAGAAAGACAAGAGGTTTCCCTGAACGGTGCCTCAAACCTAACCGTACTTGTGGTTGAAAATGATGGATTGGAAACAATCGATCCGATCACGAGGGTGGCAACGCGGCCAGGCTCTGGATTCCTTAATAGAGAGAAGCAAGAGGAAGTGGCTGAATCTTTGGCTAGGACACGTCCTTTGACCGCAGGAAAGGGGAATGAAACTTTTTTGGTGGAAGAAATTGGGATAAAGCTTAAGCAGATGAAGGTTATAGCCGATTCTATGAAACTACATGAGAATCCTGTTACAGTGCGAACCGCAGTCCCAATTGGGAAAGCACCGGTTGTGACGATTCCTAAAGTCGTTGAGATAAGATATCCAGAGCCTAAGACCACCTGTCGCAAGGTGGACTACTTGGGCGTGTTGGAGCACGTCTCGATGCTCGAAACTCGGAGCTTTAAGGGTAGTGTTGATCTGATGAAGGCGGACGAGTGGAGGGGGCATGCATGAAAGGAATTTTAGTTCCACTCGTTGTCTGGAGGACTACAAGATGGACATCACGATCCACTTCCTGGAAGGGGACGCGCGCACCTAATGGATTGCGATAGAGAAACACATAGGTGATCGTGTCATCACCTTTGCGGACTTTGTGGCCGAATTTACGTTGGAAGCTGACTTCCTCGTTTTAGTCCCAACGATTAGATATGGCAGAGGAGATGAGGAGGAATTCAATTGCCTAAGGAGATACATGGGCATAGAACTTGAAGAGAGACGGTGTAAGTCTGTCTTTTCATTTGAGGCTTAAGAGTTGAACTTTAGACTCTTTGCAAGGTACGCACCTTTGGCTCGGTGTCTGAGCTGGTGCAAAGGGCTGCCTTGCTCGAAGCAAGTCTTGCGGAGGAAGACTAGCTTAAGGTCGAGAAGAATCAGTCCGATCAAGTGGGAACAACAAGTCCATGGATAAGATATGGAAATGGGATCAAGTTGATGACATTGGAAAGTAATTTGAAAGTCGCCGCCAATGTGGTACGTGCGGATGAAAGCATGGTGGTGAGTACTGGAAGGCAACTTCCCATGGCCGGATCAGGGTTCCGCCAGGGTGACTGGTGGTGATGCAAGGACTTGCTACTACTAAGAAAAAGTCGCGCATTTCAAGACGGATTGCCCGAAGCTTCAAGTAGAAAGGCAAGAGGGACATAAGAGAAACCACAAAGGCATGGAGTAGCAGTCTCAAGCCAAAAGGCAGGCTGTAATGTCGCGTGTCTATGAGCTGCGAAGGAAGCTGGCGAGGCCGGAAACTTCAGTGCGATGACTGGTATCTTACTCGCGTCCAAAATTTAAATGAAGAACAAGAATCATAAACTATATTTTACGTATGTTGTAAGGGTTTAGACTCCCATATTAAGGTTTAGTGTCCCTTTAAATTAAAAATTTTAGTCAAATCGATATTTTAAAA
The DNA here is from genome assembly GCA_900128785.1 of Arabis alpina. Taxonomy (NCBI): domain Eukaryota; kingdom Viridiplantae; phylum Streptophyta; class Magnoliopsida; order Brassicales; family Brassicaceae; genus Arabis; species Arabis alpina. The sequence goes on from LT669791.1 coordinate 16,713,554, forward strand.
TCATTCGATATTTTACGTATTGTTGTGGATGTAAAATGTACAACAAAAAATGTGAATTTATATTAAAAATATATATTATTGGTAAACTATTTGTGATAAAACATATTACTCGCGCATGCGCGCGGGTACAATCCTAGTAAATCTATGTCTACGCGTGTTAACTATAAAAATCTTAATGTATATGTTTGATATAACAATCCACCAACCACGGATTTATCCAAATCTACTCATTTTCAGTTACATTTATACTTTGTTATTACTAAAGATAATTTTACTCTTATTATTTTGTTTATCAAATTAATTTTCATTTTAATTTATTAAATTTAAATTATGCTAATTTTCGTTTATTCAGTATATAAATTATATATAATGGTTTAGTGATTTATAAATTTCTTTCACGTTTGTATTTGGTTGGATACTTTACTAACTCTACCTCACCCCGAGATTGTTTGCAAAAAAAAAAAAGATTGTTTTTTTCTCAACAAATTTCATGCACAAAGGGAGAGTGAGTAATATAATCTTATGAAGATTTCATATACAAAAGAAATACATACCTTCTAATTTAAAAACAATTATGTTATTTTCTTTTGTTGCCAAGATTTTATTTGATTACTTTTTTTGGGATTTATAGCCTTAAGAGTTATATTTTTTCTCAAATGGTCTTATTCTGTACCATACATATGATAATACTCAATACATACATACATTCAGTTTCAAAATCTAGTATAAAATAGCGAGCCCTCTTCATGGTTACAATACATCACATTTTTAGTTTTAAAACAACAAGCAACAAATAGAAGTTTGAAAACAAAAACATGAAGATTTTTTTGGGAGTTGGGTTGTTTCAGTTTCTTTTCTTTACATTATCTTTAGCTACTCGCAATTTTTTTTTTACTTCTGAATTTAAAGTGGCTAAAAAGGTTTCTAGTGGTCTAAGAGACGTAACATTTCCACATAATTCAACGTTTTCGAGAGTGGATATTGGAATGAAGAGAAAAGTTCCAACAGGTCCAAGCAACGTAACATCTCCACCTTCTCCAACATTTTCCAGAGTGGATATTGGAACGAAGAGAAAGGTTCCAACGGGTCCAAGCAATGTAACATCTCCACCTACTCCAACGCTTTTCGGAGAGGATATTGGAATGAAGAGAAAGGTTCCAAAAGGTCCAAGCAACGTAACATCTCCACCTTCTCCAACGTTTTTCTGGAACAAAAATATCAAATAACCTTCTTGCAAAAATAAACTTAATAATGACCTTCTTTGAACTATATGACTTTTTAAAATTAGAATGAGTAATAAATTTTCAAAGATACGCTTATGAATAAAAGTAAAATAAAACACTTTTATTTTTTGTATTCATAATAATATAATTAATAAAAATGAAGAATTTAAACCTAAAAAGTAAACTTTTAATCCAAACAACTAGACTTGAATATTTTTTCATGGCGGTAGATCAAGGACGTACGTATCACAAGATAAACCCTCAGAATGCGAAAGGAAAGGAAAAAGTAAAAGAGAAAGATTGTACCTTTTTATGTTTCTTGGATGAAGATTTAAAAATGAAGTAATAATTTAACTAAATAAGTAATGATTAACCATGAAGTATAATAAGATACCTATGAATAAAAAAAAAAAAACAAATAAAAAAAAAAAAAAAAAAAAAAAAAAAAAAAAAAAAACTGAAATCATGCGTAGATCAAGGACGTACGTATACAAGATAAACCTCGAGAATCGAAAAAAGAAAAAGTAAAAAGAAGAATTGTACTTTTATGTTTCTTGGATGAAGATTTAAAAAGAAGTGAAGGTTACAAGATCCAACATTTAAACTCAAAGGTACAGATACCTAGGATAATGATTAAACCATGGGCGGCGTGTGCGAGTGAACCGATTCGTCTCTTCGAGAAAATGAATTGAAATAGGTAAACCTCATCTTATAGTCTAACAGTAATATATATTATCCTTTCTTCAGCTCTTGCACAAGAGTTCTTGATCGTACACGTGTATCACTTCGAGTTGAAAATGATAAAACAAGAGGTAGTGGAACTTACAAAAATATCATTTTACAACGAACGTGTTTGAAATTTGTAACTTCAATAAGGAGTTTGTATACACATATGTGGGGACACCAAAAAGATTATACGATTCGAATATATTGATATAATGTGCACAATTGTGTTATCCTAATAGTATACGATGTCTTGCTCAATATCATCAAATTCGATATCATCCGCATTACTGACAAAGAGGAAATTTTGTATGAGTTATGGGATTAAGCGAACTTTTTGAATGTGGAAGGAAATATTTGGTATTATCATAAATCCAGTCCGTTATGATCAAGTCAAACCCTATCCGCGATGAGATCGCGGTAACTGGTACATGGTCGGAAATGGGGCAAGGTGTCTTGAGAAATATTAAGGGAACTAGTTCCATAGTCCATATAAGGGGTAAGTCTAGTTCTGGAAAGGATTTGGTAAAAAAAAAAGGAAGATATGAATTGGGGAGAGCGGAAAGGCCGAGTTGGGTTAGAGTAAGAAATTGCATATGAGTAAAGGAACAATAACGGGAAAGAGTAAGAAAGACAAGAGGTTTCCCTGAACGGTGCCTCAAACCTAACCGTACTTGTGGTTGAAAATGATGGATTGGAAACAATCGATCCGATCACGAGGGTGGCAACGCGGCCAGGCTCTGGATTCCTTAATAGAGAGAAGCAAGAGGAAGTGGCTGAATCTTTGGCTAGGACACGTCCTTTGACCGCAGGAAAGGGGAATGAAACTTTTTTGGTGGAAGAAATTGGGATAAAGCTTAAGCAGATGAAGGTTATAGCCGATTCTATGAAACTACATGAGAATCCTGTTACAGTGCGAACCGCAGTCCCAATTGGGAAAGCACCGGTTGTGACGATTCCTAAAGTCGTTGAGATAAGATATCCAGAGCCTAAGACCACCTGTCGCAAGGTGGACTACTTGGGCGTGTTGGAGCACGTCTCGATGCTCGAAACTCGGAGCTTTAAGGGTAGTGTTGATCTGATGAAGGCGGACGAGTGGAGGGGGCATGCATGAAAGGAATTTTAGTTCCACTCGTTGTCTGGAGGACTACAAGATGGACATCACGATCCACTTCCTGGAAGGGGACGCGCGCACCTAATGGATTGCGATAGAGAAACACATAGGTGATCGTGTCATCACCTTTGCGGACTTTGTGGCCGAATTTACGTTGGAAGCTGACTTCCTCGTTTTAGTCCCAACGATTAGATATGGCAGAGGAGATTAGGAGGAATTCAATTGCCTAAGGAGATACATGGGCATAGAACTTGAAGAGAGACGGTGTAAGTCTGTCTTTTCATTTGAGGCTTAAGAGTTGAACTTTAGACTCTTTGCAAGGTACGCACCTTTGGCTCGGTGTCTGAGCTGGTGCAAAGGGCTGCCTTGCTCGAAGCAAGTCTTGCGGAGGAAGACTAGCTTAAGGTCGAGAAGAATCAGTCCGATCAAGTGGGAACAACAAGTCCATGGATAAGATATGGAAATGGGATCAAGTTGATGACATTGGAAAGTAATTTGAAAGTCGCCGCCAATGTGGTACGTGCGGATGAAAGCATGGTGGTGAGTACTGGAAGGCAACTTCCCATGGCCGGATCAGGGTTCCGCCAGGGTGACTGGTGGTGATGCAAGGACTTGCTACTACTAAGAAAAAGTCGCGCATTTCAAGACGGATTGCCCGAAGCTTCAAGTAGAAAGGCAAGAGGGACATAAGAGAAACCACAAAGGCATGGAGTAGCAGTCTCAAGCCAAAAGGCAGGCTGTAATGTCGCGTGTCTATGAGCTGCGAAGGAAGCTGGCGAGGCCGGAAACTTCAGTGCGATGACTGGTATCTTACTCGCGTCCAAAATTTAAATGAAGAACAAGAATCATAAACTATATTTTACGTATGTTGTAAGGGTTTAGACTCCCATATTAAGGTTTAGTGTCCCTTTAAATTAAAAATTTTAGTCAAATCGATATTTTAAAATCATTCGATATTTTACGTATTGTTGTGGATGTAAAATGTACAACAAAAAATGTGAATTTATATTAAAAATATATATTATTGGTAAACTATGTGTGATAAAACATATTACTCGCGCATGCGCGCGGGTACAATCCTAGTAAATCTATGTCTACGCGTGTTAACTATAAAAATCTTAATGTATATGTTTGATATAACAATCCACCAACCACGGATTTATCCAAATCTACTCATTTTCAGTTACATTTATACTTTGTTATTACTAAAGATAATTTTACTCTTATTATTTTGTTTATCAAATTAATTTTCATTTTAATTTATTAAATTTAAATTATGCTAATTTTCGTTTATTCAGTATATAAATTATATATAATGGTTTAGTGATTTATAAATTTCTTTCACGTTTGTATTTGGTTGGATACTTTACTAACTCTACCTCACCCCGAGATTGTTTGCAAAAAAAAAAAAGATTGTTTTTTTCTCAACAAATTTCATGCACAAAGGGAGAGTGAGTAATATAATCTTATGAAGATTTCATATACAAAAGAAATACATACCTTCTAATTTAAAAACAATTATGTTATTTTCTTTTGTTGCCAAGATTTTATTTGATTACTTTTTTTGGGATTTATAGCCTTAAGAGTTATATTTTTTCTCAAATGGTCTTATTCTGTACCATACATATGATAATACTCAATACATACATACATTCAGTTTCAAAATCTAGTATAAAATAGCGAGCCCTCTTCATGGTTACAATACATCACATTTTTAGTTTTAAAACAACAAGCAACAAATAGAAGTTTGAAAACAAAAACATGAAGATTTTTTTGGGAGTTGGGTTGTTTCAGTTTCTTTTCTTTACATTATCTTTAGCTACTCGCAATTTTTTTTTTACTTCTGAATTTAAAGTGGCTAAAACGGTTTCTAGTGGTCTAAGAGACGTAACATTTCCACATAATTCAACGTTTTCGAGAGTGGATATTGGAATGAAGAGAAAAGTTCCAACAGGTCCAAGCAACGTAACATCTCCACCTTCTCCAACATTTTCCAGAGTGGATATTGGAACGAAGAGAAAGGTTCCAACGGGTCCAAGCAATGTAACATCTCCACCTACTCCAACGCTTTTCGGAGAGGATATTGGAATGAAGAGAAAGGTTCCAAAAGGTCCAAGCAACGTAACATCTCCACCTTCTCCAACGTTTTTCAGAGTGGATATTGAAACGAAAAGAACGGTTCCAGGGGGTCCAAACATTATAACATCTCCACCTACTCCAACGCTTTTCATAGGGGATATTGAAGGGAAGAGAAAGGTTCCAAAAGGTCCAAGCAACGTAACTTCTCCACCTTCTCCAACGTTTTTCAGGAACAAAAATATCAAATAACCTTCTTGCAAAAATAAACTTAATAATGACCTTCTTTGAACTATATGACTTTTTTAAAATTAGAATGAGTAATAAATTTTCAAATATACGCTTATGAATAAAAAGTAAAACAAAACACTTTTATTTATTTTGTATTCATAATAATATAATTAATAAAAATGAAGAATTTAAACCTAAAAAGTAAACTTTTAATCCAAACAACTAGACTTGAAGATTTTTTTCATGGCGGTAGATCAAGGACGTACGTATCACAAGATAAACCCTCGAGAATGCGAAAGGGAAAGGAAAAAGTAAAAGAGAAGAGATTGTACCTTTTTATGTTTCTTGGATGAAGATTTAAAAAGAAGTGAAGGGTTACAAGATCCAACATTTAAACTCAAAGGTACAGATACCTAGGATAATGATTAAACCATGGGCGGCGTGTGCGAGTGAACCGATTCGTCTCTTCGAGAAAATGAATTGAAATAGGTAAACCTCATCTTATAGTCTAACAGTAATATATATTATCCTTTCTTCAGCTCTTGCACAAGAGTTCTTGATCGTACACGTGTGTCACTTCGAGTTGAAAATGATAAAACAAGAGGTAGTGGAACTTACAAAAGTATCATTTTACAACGAACGTGTTTGAAATTTGTAACTTCAATAAGGAGTTTGTATACACATATGTGGGGACACCAAAAAGATTATACGATTCGAATATATTGATATAGTGTGCACAATAGTGTTATCCTAATAGTATACGATGTCTTGCTCAATATCATCAAATTCGATATCATCCGCATTACTGACAAATATGAACTTTCGTATGAGTTATGGGATTAAGCGAACTTTTTGAATGTGGAAGGAAATATTTGGTATTATCATAAATCCGGTCCGTTATGATCAAGTCAAACCCTATCCGCGATGAGATCGCGGTAACTGGTACATGGTCGGAAATGGGGCAAGGTGTCTTGAGAAATATTAAGGGAACTAGTTCCATAGTCCATATAAGGGGTAAGTCTAGTTCTGGAAAGGATTTGGTAAAAAAAAAAGGAAGATATGAATTGGGGAAAGCGGAAAGGCCGAGTTGGGTTAGAGTAAGAAATTGCATATGAGTAAAGGAACAATAACGGGAAAGAGTAAGAAAGACAAGAGGTTTCCCTGAACGGTGCCTCAAACCTAACCGTACTTGTGGTTGAAAATGATAGATTGGAAACAATCGATCCGATCACGAGGGTGACAACGCGGCCAGGCTCTGGATTCCTTAATAGAGAGAAGCAAGAGGAAGTGGCTGAATCTTTAGCTAGGACACGTCCTTTGACCGCAGGAGAGGGGAATGAAACTTTTTTGGTGGAAGAAATTGGGATAAAGCTTAAACAGATGAAGGTTATAGCCGATTCTATGAAACTACATGAGAATCCTGTTACAGTGCGAACCGCAGTTCCAACCGCAGTCCCAATTGGGAAAGCACCGGTTGTGACGATTCCTAAAGTCGTTGAGATAAGATATCCAGAGCCTAAGACCACCCGTCGCAAGGTGGACTACTTGGGCGTGTTGGAGCACGTCTCGATGCTCGAAACTCAGAGCCTTAAGGGTAGTGTTGATCTGATGAAGGCGGACGAGTGGAGGGGGCATGCATGAAAGGAATTTTAGTTCCACTTGTTGTCCGGAGGACTAGAAGATGGACATCACGATCCACTTCCTGGAAGGGGACGCGCGCACCTAATGGATTGCGATAGAGAAACACATAGGTGATCGTGTCATCACCTTTGCGGACTTTGTGGCCGAATTTACGATGGAAGCTGACTTCCTCGTTTTAGTCCCAATGATTAGATATGTCAGAGGATATGAGGGGGAATTCAATTGCCTAAGGAGATACATGGGCATAGAACTTGAAGAGAGACGGTGTAAGTCTGTCTTTTCAATTGAGGCTTAAGAGTTGAACTTTAGACTCTTTGCAAGGTACGCACCTTTGGCTCGGTGTCTGAGCTGGTGCAAGGGGCTGCCTTGCTCGAAGCAAGTCTTGCGGAGGAAGACTAGCTTAGGCTTGAGAAGAATCAGTCCGATCAAGTGGGAACAACAAGTCCATGGATAAGATATGGAAATGGGATCAAGTTGATGACCTTGGAAAGTAATTTGAAAGTCGCCGCCAATGAGGTACATGCGGATGAAAGCATGGTGGTGAGTACTGGAAGGCAACTTCCCATGGCCGGATCAGGGTTCCGCCAGGGTGACTGGTGGTGATGCAAGGACTTGCTACTACTATGAAAAAGTCGCGCATTTCAAGACGGATTGCCCGAAGCTCAAGAGGGACATAAGAGAAACGGCAAAAGAATGGAGTAGGAGTCTCAAGCCAAAAGGAAGGCTGTAATGTCACGTGTCTATGAGCTGCGAAAGAAGCTGGCGAGGCCGGAAACTTCAGTGCGATGACTGGTATCTTACTCAACCCAATCTGATCCAATTTTGAATGTATGCATCATGTATAAAACGGTTGGATGCTTAGCATTCTAGGTGAATGTATAGGGACTTTAGACATTGTTAGCGTAGCGACCCTCGCGATGTTCGATATCGGGGCGTCATATAGTGATGACATTATTTTCCTCTATCGAGTTTTAACCTCTCAACTAACTTCTTGTAAGTGCACAGCAATCACAATTCGTGTAGAAAATGTATCGAACTCACATGAACTTCTTAACTACACTTCCAATTGTAATGAATAAAACTAAGCTAGAACAAAAGATGGTGTCGTTTGTGATTGGTGAAATCATGAACAAGGTGAAAACATGCATTACCAAGATTAAGTTATGATGAAGTTCATTAAACTCCTTAACTAATCCATCGATTGTTAAGACGTCTACCTCATAAAATACTAGTTCAGGCAATATAAAATTGGAGAGTTTATCAACCTAAGATCAGATTTCTAGAGTGCAAATACAGATGAAGACTAGAAAGATGAACACATCAAATGATTGTACTGATTTTTGGATCGGATTTTATGACTTTGTCCGTGTCAACAAACAATTCGAAATGTAATCCACAAGAACCAAGTTTATACTTCAAATTATAAGAACCGAAATTAAGCTAAGATGATATAAGAAGTGAATGTTTGTAAAATGTAATGAGAGAAGTAAATAAAACGATGTAAACTATGGATTAAAAGCGTTAGCCCTTAAGGAACCTTTGCAACGAATCAGAGATCGCGAACCAGAAAATTATTCAGGGAACAAATCAGCTTGATCTATAACTCAAACATAAATGTATAGTTGTATCACTATCTTGGCATCAGAGACATAATATAGCAACCTAAGTTTCAAACTATCGTTTGAAATTAGAGTTAAAGACAAGCATTAACAAATTGGTTTGATAGGTTCACAAATCCCCTTAACATCAACTTTCGTTGGCTAAGGACGATTTGCTCATTTATGTTAATTCATGCATTTAATAGAACACTCTTGATGCATTAAACAACCTAATATCATGAACTAGGTGATCAATCCAATTCAAGCATTATGAGCAACACAAGATGAAGACAATACAAATCCCTATCTATATCTAGTTCTTTCGATTCATGAAACCTTTGAAACCAAAAAATCCAACTGAGAAACTACTCAAACATAGAGATAAAGAAACAACAAGAAGATGGAGAAAACTCGTGATAACTGAAATTGAAATCCAATAGGGTTCATAAATCTTCTTAGTAATCGTAGAGCCAGAGATCGTCTCCCTAGAGCTTACAAAGTATAAAGGCATGGTGGTGAGTACTGGAAGGCAACTTCCCGTGGCCGGATCAGGGTTCCGCCAGGGTGATTGTTTGTGATACAAGAACTTGCTACTACTATTAAAAAGTCACGCATTTTAAGACGGATTGCCCGAAGCTTCAAGTATAAAGGCAAGAGGGACATAAGAGAAACCGCATAGGCATGGAGTAGCAGTCCCAAGCCAAAAGGCAGGCTGTAATGCCGTGTATCTATGAGCTGCGAAGGAAGCTGGCGAGGCCGGAAACTTCAGTGCGATGACTGGTATGTTACTCATTTAATATTTTACTTTTATTTGTGGGGTTTAGATTCTCACATTAAAGTTTAGTATCCCTTAAAATTGACAAGTTAAGTCAAATCATTTCATATTTTACGTACATTTATGAGAGTTTAGGCTCTTATATTCTGGTTTTATACCCGTTAAAATCGACAAATAGTCATATAGTCATAGTGAGCGTCTTAGTTCATTCAATATTTTACATTCATTTGTGAGGGTTTAGGCTTCCATATTAGGGTATACAACCCCTTAAAATTGACCAATTACTTATAGCGAGAGTCGTAGTTCATTCTATTTTATGTTCATTTGTGGGGTTTAGGCTTCCATATTAGAGTTTGGTACCCTTAAAATCGACGAATTTAGTCGAAGAGAGCGTCTTAAATCATTCAATATTTTCAGAGTTGAGGCTCCCATATTAGGTTTAGTATCCCTTAAAATCAACGAATTCAGTCATACCAATCGTGTTTAATCGTTCCATATTTTATGTACATTTATGAGGGTTTAGGCTCCTAATTAGGGTTTAGTACCCCCCCCCCCCCCCCCTTAAATCGACACATTAAGCCAAACCGATCGATGTTAATTGTTCCATATTATATGTACATATGTGAACATTTAGGCTCTCATAGTAAGGTTTAGTTTCACTTAAATTAATTGTTTTAAATTGTTCCATATTTTATGTACATGTGTGAGGGTTGAGGGTTTAGGCTTCCATATTAGAGTTTAGTGTCCTTTAAATTCAAAACATTTAGTCAAATTCATTGGTTTAAATTGTTCTATATTTTACGTATATGTTTGAGGGTTTAGGCTCTCCTATTAGGGTTATTATCCCCTAAAATTGATAAATTTCATCATACTAATTGTTCCATATTTTATGTACATTTGTGAGGGATTAAGCTTTCACATTAGAGTTTAGTACCACCTTAAATCAACAAATGTAGTCAAATCGATCATTTTAAATCCTTTCATATATTATTTGCCTACCCACATTATGTCTTACTTTCTTCTGAAATCGACGAGTTTAGTCAAATCAATCTTTTAAAATCATAATATATATATAATGTGTAGTTTCTTGGGACTTTACAAACTCATATTATATACAAATATTTTATTAATTTATTAAGAAAAATTGAGGGTATTAAACTTTATTAAAAAGGAAGATAGGTTAGCCCGATTTAGTCGCGTCCAGAATTTAAATGAAGAACAAGAATCATAAACTATATTTTACGTATGTTGTAAGGGTTTAGACTCCCATATTAAGGTTTAGTGTCCCTTTAAATTAAAAAATTTAGTCAAATCGATATTTTAAAATCATTCGATATTTTACGTATTGTTGTGGATGTAAAATGTACAACAAAAAATGTGAATCTATATTAAAAATATATATTATTGGTAAACTATTTGTGATAAAACATATTACTCGCGCATGCGCGCGGGTACAATCCTAGTAAATCTATGTCTACGCGTGTTAACTATAAAAATCTTAATGTATATGTTTGATATAACAATCCACCAACCACGGATTTATCCAAATCTACTCATTTTCAATTACATTTATACTTTGTTATTACTAAAGATAATTTTACTCTTATTATTTTGTTTATCAAATTAATTTTCATTTTAATTTATTAAATTTAAATTATGCTAATTTTCGTTTATTCAGTATATAAATTATATATAATGGTTTAGTGATTTATAAATTTCTTTCACATTTGTATTTGGTTGGATACTTTACTAACTCTACCTCACCCCGAGATTGTTTGCAAAAAAAAGAAGATTGTTTTTTTCTCAACAAATTTCATGCACAAAGGGAGAGTGAGTAATATAATCTTATGAAGATTTCATATACAAAAGAAATACATACCTTCTAATTTAAAAACAATTATGTTATTTTCTTTTGTTGCCAAGATTTTATTTGATTACTTTTTTTGGGATTTATAGCCTTAAGAGTTATATTTTTTCTCAAATGGTCTTATTCTGTACCATACATATGATAATACTCAATACATACATACATTCAGTTTCAAAATCTAGTATAAAATAGCGAGCCCTCTTCATGGTTACAATACATCACATTTTTAGTTTTAAAACAACAAGCAACAAATAGAAGTTTGAAAACAAAAACATGAAGATTTTTTTGGGAGTTGGGTTGTTTCAGTTTCTTTTCTTTACATTATCTTTAGCTACTCGCAATTTTTTTTTACTTCTGAATTTAAAGTGGCTAAAAAGGTTTCTAGTGGTCTAAGAGACGTAACATTTCCACATAATTCAACGTTTTCGAGAGTGGATATTGGAATGAAGAGAAAAGTTCCAACAGGTCCAAGCAACGTAACATCTCCACCTTCTCCAACGTTTTCCATAGTGGATATTGGAACGAAGAGAAAGGTTCCAACGGGTCCAAGCAATGTAACATCTCCACCTTCTCCAACGTTTTCCATAGTGGATATTGGAACGAAGAGAAAGGTTCCAACGGGTCCAAGCAATGTAACATCTCCACCTACTCCAACTCTTTTCGGAGAGGAAATTGGAATGAAGAGAAAGGTTCCAAAAGTTCCAAGCAACGTAACATCTCCACCTTCTCCAACGTTTTTCTGGAACAAAAATATCAAATAACCTTCTTGCAAAACTAAACTTAATAATGACCTTCTTTGAACTATATGACTTTTTAAAAATTAGAATGAGTAATAAATTTTCAAAGATACGCTTATGAATAAAAAGTAAAATAAAACACTTTTATTTCTTTTGTATTCATAATAATATAATTAATAAAAATGAAGAATTTAAACCTAAAAAGTAAACTTTTAATCCAAACAACTAGACTTGAATATTTTTGTCATGGCGGTAGATCAAGGACGTACGTATCACAAGATAAACCCTCGAGAATGCGAAAGGGAAAGGAAAAAGTAAAAGAGAAGAGATTGTACCTTTTTATGTTTCTTGGATGAAGATTTAAAAAGAAGTGAAGGTTTACAAGAGCCAACATTTAAAATCAAAGGTACAAATACCTAGGATAATGATTAAACCATGGGCGGCGTGTGCGAGTGAACCGATTCGTCTCTTCGGTGTCTTCTCAGAACAAACGGTGTAGACTGTGCCACATGTAAAAGCAAAGCACTGTTTCGATTTGATAGTCTTATGGGCTTCTTCAATGCTCTTTGGCCGAACTGTGGGGGGAGACTAGTTGGTGGTACCGAGGTTTAGCACCCTTTACCATATTTGATCCATATTCGACCTGACAAAGAGCTCCGAAAGACATTTCAGAGGATGTGCCAACAAGGACCCATTAAAGACGATTTGGCCCATTGTTGCATGATGCCGACCTCAGAGAATACAAGCCAAAAGGAAGAGTAGCTCGAGTAAAGGCAAATACTTAGAATTAGGAGTTCTTTTTATTTATTCTTTTATGAGATTTTTCACTAATCTTTTAGGGTTTATTCAACCGATTTTATTTTTGTATAAATACTCGATTTATTCCTCCACAAGGAAAAAAAGATTTCAATAGAGAATTCTATACACAACTTTTGAGTCTTAGGGGGGTGTATTGGATGTGGAATTTTAAAAGATTTGGTGGAGTTTATGATTTGGTGGGATTTAAGTAGATTTTGGAAATATGTTGTGATTTTGGATTTTAATTAATTAAAAATATAAAATCACGTATGTGTGATTTGGTGTGTTTTAATGTGATTTATTTTTAAATTTGAGAAGATTTGTAGTGATTTGATTTTGTTTTTTTTTTCAAATAAATCAAAGACTGAAAACAAAAAACAGAAGCAAGAGAATATCAGACGCATTGACTTGAAGAGGAATACTCACCTTGACTTGAAGGAGATGAACTTTGAAGTATTGGTAAACGGCAAACCCTTCCCTCTGAATGCTATTGATCATATATATGTATGCACTTACCTATTCTAACCTAATCCTAAAAATGAGAAGTCCATAGTAAACTTTATAAACGACCAGCCCATATAAAAAATATCAATATTTAAATAATAATTTCATTTAAATGTTACGTGCTGTATAGTTTTTTTTTTTCAAGAAGAAGATATGACGAAAGATAGAGTTTTTAGATGTTATGTTCAAATCACACCTTTAGAGGTGTGATTTGAATGGCTTTAATTTATAACTAGAAATGAATCTCAAGTCTCATAAAATCTCTTTTCCAAAGGATTTTGTTAACTTTTGAATAACAAGGGATTTGATATGAGTTAAACAAATCATAAGTTGAATAACAAGGGATTGTATATTAGTTTGATGTATTTTAGATAAATTCCATGTTCAATAACATTGGATTTTAAAAGGGATTTTCAAACCACTAGTTGAATAACAGGGGATTTCTTTAGTATATGAACCGATCTCAAGGAAAAAATGATTTCGATAGAAAATTCTATACATAGCTTTTGAGTCTTATATTTTCTTGGTGATTTTGCTTTTAAACTAATTCCTTTAATCTTTGAACCGATCTAAGAGTATTGCTCAATCCGATATCACCATCATCTCTAAATTTTATCCTCACTTCACCAGTTTTTGGATCTTGGTGGTTATGCATCCATGTCCTAACTGTGTATATCTCATGCTGCCAAGACATGATCGATTATAACCTTTTTGCCAAAAAAATATTGAATTTCTCTAATGTTTTGCATAATGAAATATTTTGGTGAGTAGATTTAGGATGTTGTTCAGATTTTCGTTTCACCCTTTGCTTTGAATTTATAGTAGATCAACAAATTTTGCTATTAATTTGCAACGAAAAATTGGAACAACAGTTTGCGAGGAATTTGCTAGCACAAAATAATTGTAACATTTTGCTTTTTATTTGCGACTATAATATTAAGATTAATTAGCATGTATATTAGTATAGATACAAATAATTAATTATTTGACACTCTAAAAATCATAATTCATTAACTAACATACAATTCCGAATTACCTCTTATGCTATTACTCTAATCTCCTACATTTTTACTCTAGTCTCAATCACATAAAAAAATTAATCTTCTTACATTAAATTAAAACAAAGTAAAACCCTAATTTTTTTTATTGTTTTCCCATATGCCGTCAGCCTCATTTCTTCTTTTTTTCTTCTTCTTTTTTCATTCTTCCATGGTTTCTTTTTTTCTCTCCTTCTTCTTTCATGATTGGTTTCTTTTTCTCCTTATTCTTCCTTTGGATCCTTAATCTTAAATTGTTTTCTACGCGTTTTCATCTTTAACCACGAACATATCACCAAGAGCTGATTCGTTGATGCTATTGAGAAATAGTCTCCAGATAATACAAAATCACAAGTAAGTTTGTATCAACAGTAAATAGTAGTCAACTAAATGTAAACTTGTACAAGTATAGTAAACTAATATAGTACATTAATTCGTATAAATAGTCAACTATTGTTTGATCTTATAGATGGCTATTCGCACATAAATTAGCTGATAACGGACTGTCTAATAGCTGACTATTCGTACATAAATAGTCATCATAGATAATATGATATCCGACTATTTATACATAACTAGTGAACTATTTTTAATCAATATACAATTTTTTAACATAATGAACTATTAATACTTAAATAGTGAACTATTTTACATAAAATAGTGAACTACTTTACTTTTGATATATTTCGTATGTATACTAATGAAACCTTTGTATATGCAGTGTCTCCATTTTATAGTATATAATGGAGATACTGAAGATCATGCCCAAAATTAATAAATGATCATCAAATGGAATCGTGATCAATATGAAATCTGGATCTACATTAATGTAATAGAATTTTAGGAATTTTTTATGGTAATATATTTTTAATGTAATAGGTTTTTTACTTCAGTAATTTTTTTACTAAATTAACATTAATCAATTCATTAAGAGCATTTTCGTCATAATGTACCAAATTAATGGTACTCGCCTAATTTGATTTTACTCAATGTTACCCACCTAATTTAAGGTACAAAGACTAATATACACCTAATTAACCCTAATATTAATAACAAAGAGATTGTTATGAACCATTGAAAACATTTTGTGCCTATCCAGCAAACTGCCCTCGCAATTTGGAAAAAAATTCTACAAAAAATTGTGTCTTCGCAAGCTACGTGCAAATTTGCGATGCGTTTGCCTAGAAATTTTCTCAGTTGACGCTTGCCTCAAACTCTTTTGTCCTCGAAAAACCGTTGCAAATTTGTGGTGGATTTCCTTCGGCTATCTAATTTGGAAGCTAATTGCATCAAAGCTTCGAGAAAATGAATTTTAATAGGTAAACCTCATCTTATAGTCTAACAGTAATATATATTATCCTTTCTTCAGCTATTGCATAAGAGTTCTTGATCGTACACGTGTGTCACTTCGAGTTGAAAATGATAAAACAAGAGGTAGTGGAACTTACAAAAATATCATTTTATAACGAACGTGTTTGAAATTTGTAACTTCAATATGGAGTTTGTATACACATATGTGGGGACACCAAAAAGATTATACGATTCGAATATATTGATATAATGTGCACAATTGTGTTATCCTAATAGTATACAATGTCTTGCTCAATATCATCAAATTCGCTATCATCCGCATTACTGACAAAGAGGAAATTTTGTATGAGGTATGGGATTAAGTGAACTTTTTGAATGTGGAAGGAAATATTTGGTATTATCATAAATCCATTCCGTTATGATCAAGTCATACCCTATCCGCGATGAGATCGCGGTAACTGGTACATGGTCGGAAATGGGGCAAGGTGTCTTGAGAAATATTAAGGGAACTAGTTCCATAGTCCATATAAGGGGCAAGTCTAGTTCTGGAAAGGATTTGGTAAAAAATATAGGAAGATATGAATTGGGGAGAGCGGAAAGGCCGAGTTGGGTTAGAGTAAGAAATTGCATGAGTAAAGGAAAAATAACGGGAAAGAGTAAGAAAGACAAGAGGTTTCCCTGAACGGTGCCTCAAACCTAACCGTACTTGTGGTTGAAAATGATGGATTGGAAACAATCGATCTGATCATGAGGGTGGCAACGCGGCCAGGCTCTGGATTCCTTAATAGAGAGAAGCAAGAGGAAGTGGCTGAATCTTTGGCTAGGACACGTCCTTTGACCTCGGGAAAGGGGAATGAAACTTTTTTGGTGGAAGAAATTGGGAAAAAGTTTAAGCAGATGAAGGTTATAGCCGATTCTATGAAATTACAAGAGAATCCTGTTACAGTACGAACCGCAGTTCCAACCGTAGTCCCAATTGGGAAAGCACCGGTTGTGACGATTCCTAAAGTCGTTGAGATAAGATATCCAGAGCCTAAGACCACCCGTCTCAAGGTGGACTACTTGGGCATGTTGGAGCATGTCTCAATGCTCGAAACTCGGAGCTTTAAGGGTAGTGTTGATCTGATGAAGTCGGACGAGTGGAGGGAGCATGCATGAAAGGAATTTTAGTTCCACTCGTTGTCCGGAGGACTAGAAGATGGACATCACGATCCACTTCCTGGAAGGGGACGCGCGCAACTAATGGATTGCGATAGAGAAACACATAGGTGATCGTGTCATCACCTTTGCGGACTTTGTGGCCGAATTTACGTTGGAAGCTGACTTCCTCGTTTTAGTCCCAATGATTAGATATGTCAGAGGATATGAGGAGGAATTCAATTGCCTAAGGAGATACATGGGCATAGAACTTGAAGAGAGACAGTGTAAGTCTGTCTTTTCATTTTAGGCTTTAGAGTTGAACTTTAGACTCTTTGCAAGGTACGCACCTTTGGCTCGGTGTCTGAGCTGGTGCAAAGGGCTGCCTTGCTCGAAGCAAGTCTTGCGGAGAAAGACTAGCTTAAGCTCGAGAATAATCAGTCCGATCAAGTGGGAACAACAAGTCCATGGATAAGATATGGAAATGGGATCAAGTTGATGACATTGGAAAGTAATTTCAAAATCGCCGCCAATGTGGTACGTGCGGATGAAAGCATGGTGGTGAGTACTGGAAGGCAACTTCCCATGGCCGGATCAGGGTTCCGCCAGGGTGACTAGTGGTGATGCAAGGACTTGCTACTACTATGAAAAAGTTGTGCATTTCAAGACGGATTGCCCGAAGCGTCAAGTAGAAAGGCAAGAGGGACATAAGAGAAACCGCAGAGGCATGGAGTAGCAGTCTCAAGCCAAAAAGCAGGCTGTAATGTCGCGTGTCTATGAGCTGCGAAGGAAGCTGGCGAGGCCGGAAACTTCAGTGCGATGACTGGTATGTTACTCGACCCAATCTGATCCAATTTGGAATGTATGCATCATGTATAAAACGGTTGGATGCTTAGCATTCTAGGTGAATGTATAGGGACTTTAGACATTGGTACCGTAACGACCCTCGCGATGTTCGATATCGGGGCGTCATATAGTGATGATGTTATTTTCCTCTATCGAGTTTTAACCTCTCAACTAACTTCTTGTAAGTGCACAGCAATCACAATTCTTATAGAAAATGTATCGAATCCACATGAACTTCTTAACTACACTTCCAATTGTAATGAATAAAACTAAGCTAGAACAAAAGATGGTGTCGTTTGTGATTGGTGAAATCGTGAACAAGGTGAAACATGCATTACCAAGATTAAGTTATGATGAAGTTCATTAAACTCCTTAACTAATCCATCGATTGTTAAGACGTCTACCTCATAAAATACTAGTTCAGGCAATATAAAATTGGAGTGTTTATCAACCTAAGATCAGATTTCTAGATTCAGGTGAAGCAATCATTCATAGAATGCAAATAAAGAGGAAGACTAGAAAGATGAACACATCAAATGATTGTACTGATTTTTGGATCGGATTTTATGACTTTGTCCGTGTCAACAAACAATTCGAAATGTAATCCACAAGAACCAAGTTTATACTTCAAATTATAAGAACCGAAATTAAGCAAAGATGATATAAGAAGTGAATGTTTGTAAAATGTAATGAGAGAAGTAAATAAAACGATGTAAACTATGGATTAAAAGTGTTAGACCTTAAGGAACTTTTGCAATGAATCAGAGATCGCGAACTAGAAAATTATTCAGGGAACAAATCAGCTTGATCTATAACTCAAACATAAATGTATAGTTGTATCACTATCTTTGCATCAGAGATTTAATATAGCAACCTAAGTTTCAAACTATCGTTTGAAATTAGAGTTAAAGACAAGCATTAACAAATTGGTTTGATAGGTTCACAAATCCCCTTAACATCAACTTTCATTGGCTAAGGACGATTTGCTCATCTATGTTAATTCATGCATTTAATAGAACACTCTTGATGCATTAAAAAACCTAATATCATGAACTAGGTGATCAATCCAATTCAAGCATTATGAGCAACACAAGATGAAGACAATACAAATCCCTATCTATATCTAGTTCTTGCGATTCATGAAACTTTTGAAACAATAAAATCCAACTGAGAAACTACTCAAACATAGAGATAAAGAAACAACAAGAAGATGCAGAAAACTCGTGATAACTGAAACAGAAATCCAAGAGGGTTCATAAATCTTCTTAGTAATCGTAGAGCCAGAGATCATCTCCCTATAGCTTACAAAGTATAAAAATGAATGAATGTCTCTAAAAATAAAATGTGTAACTTCAGCAATCGCTGAAAAACCTAAATTGATAAGTAAAACATGTTTTTGGTCTACATCTATGACAAAACGAGTCAAAATAGAAAAAGCTGCAATTTCCTTTATTTCAAGCGAACCGGTCGGTTTACGCATTCGCATGTCTTCACTAAAATTTGAAAAAGTCTTGGTTGCAAAGTTGTAATGTCCTCAAATCAAAGCTAACTCCAGTTTCTATCTTGTGGCAAAATTGTAGGTCGATCCATCGATGAAAAGTTCTTCAACGGAAAATATTCGGTTATTTTGGTTCTTCAACGGAAATCGATCCAAACCCGACATATAACTAAACCGAACTTCCAAAATATTGAAATATTCAAATGGGTTTTATGTCTCTAAAGCCGAAAATCCAATAATTGAATCTACCGACCTAGTTTTTAATGAATAGCCGATAGATTAAACTTGTTTCCACTGGTTTAGAGACGCTGATTTGGAGTATACCTTGAGAAAACTGAAGTCAATTTCATGACCACTACAAAAATTTGGTGGGTGCTTTGGTTATTGAATCTCACAATTTCAAAAAAACCTCTTGTTTGTAAAATAATATAAAGTTTACCAATAACGAGATAAGAAAATAGTTATACTTAATCAATAGCAAAATATAGCACAACTTCAAAAGAGAACACAATTAACTCCTATCTTGGGTTTAGATTCGACATTAGATTCCAAAAAACGAGAAACAATAGCTAAACCAAAAGAAGTCGATAGATAAGTTTAATCAAGCACTAGCTAAGCGTTAGATTCCATTAAACATTAGCTAAACATAGATTCCAGAAGCACAAAGCCTTTTACAACACTCATGTGCGTTTGCGCTTGAGAGTATGTTACATATGGAAGATCTCCTCTGCTATTCCAATACCGCAGGAAGAAGAATAAACAGATGAAAGCCCATAAGGAGAAGGCCTCAAAGGAGGAAGCCTTGTCAGAGGAACCTTCTAGAAGTGGCTAAGAGCAAGGACACGTCACATAGGCACATGGAATCAGTTACCTCGGATCAGGTGAAGAAGAATCAGACTATCCACGTCACTGGAGGGAACACACCATGTGCAAGAGGAGGAGAATTGCTATTTATCATTTGTAGTTTGTTTTAAGCTTTTCATCTTTGGATCATCTTTGTAATTGGAGAGTAAGGGACTCCAGAATTTCCCTGAGTACTTTGTGAGTTTGATCGAAAGGAATAAAGTAGTTTATTCATCTTGTGATTGTGTTACATCATTTGGGAGAGAATTTGATACTAAAATGTATCAACTTGGTATCAGAGACCATTTTCCGACCACCGGGAGTTGTCATGGCACCAAAACCGGATCCTAAGTTCTCTGAGATGTCTCGCGCCTTATTGGAGCTTCAACAGGAACTCAGTCGCCTAAGGATCGAGCAGAAGGAATCAGAGAAGGCACATTTGGAGGCTTTGGTGGAAGAACGTCTGAAGTATTCCAAAGAGGTTGAACGCTTGGAACGTCGCTTCGACGCCGATGGTGTGTCCCGAGAACGAGCTAAAGATTCATCTTCCACCTCGTTCGTCGTGACACCATCAATCGCAGCACCGATGTTCATCCAGCGTGAAGGGAAAGCGGTGGTGGAGGAGCCACGGGGTACGCAACCAAGGGCTACGGGGTTCCTTGAATCTGGGGTTCTCCAAACCGGGTCGCTGTCTCAGGGGTGGCGTCCACCGGAACATCGCGAGTTTCAGATGGAGAGGCGAATGGAGTTACCTCTGTTTGATGGTGGAGGAATTGAAGAGTGGATTATCCGTGTGGAACAGTATTTTGACTTGGGCGAATTTACGGAAGAAGAGATATTGAGACGGGTACGTCACTGTTTTACCAGCGACGCTTTGAACTGGTTCCGATGGGTGAAGGGTCGGAATCCTTTTTGGTCGTGAGAAAACATGAAATCGCGGATGCTGAAACAGTTCACGGCGGAAAGCGATACTAGCGCCGGCGAACGATTGATGACTTTGCGCCAGACGGGGTCAGTGAAGGACTTCTGCCGTGATTTCATCGCTCCCGCAGCAAATGCCCCAGAGCTACAGGATACGGCTCTCGAGCTGGCGTTTATGGTGGGGTTACGGCCGTCGATTCGTGCACGGATGAAGTCGTTTGCCCCACGACACCTCAATCAGATGATGAGTGTAGCGAAGACGGTGGCTGAGTGGGATCTGGTGATAGATGAGTCTCCGACGAGTCAGGCGGCTTCTCAATCAGTTCCCAATCGACTTGGTGGGCCTCATGTACCCATGGGGGCTCGTTCACTTAATGGGCTGAATCAGGGTAAGCCCATATTTGCAGTAGGGGGTAATGCGCAAACGGGGTCGTTTTCTCAGACTGATCGTCGCAACCCTAGCAGCCACAATCGCGTCAAACCTCCGTATCGGCGTTTGACCCAAACGGAGATGGCAGAGAGGAAAGCAGCAGGGTTATGTTTCCGATGTGATGAACGCTGGCACAGTCGCCACAGCTGTTCCAAGAAGGAATTGCTGGTGTTGATAGCGCAACCAGACGGCGCGGATCGGGTGTGGGAGTATGAGGATACAGATGAAGGGAGCGATGATGGCGGTGATCTTACTGAGTTAGCCGCATTATCACTCCATTCGTTGGTAGGAATCTCGTCGCCAAACACGATGAAATTAGAGGGATAGTTATTGGGCGAAACCGTGGTGGTGATGATTGACAGCGGTGCGTCCCACAACTTTATCGAATGTAAGTTGGTCCGACGTCTGGGAATACCGTTGGTGGATACAGCAGGTTATGGGGTATTGACTGGAACTGGAGTGCAGGTTCAGGGTCAGGGTAAATGTCAGAAGACGACGCTTACGGTGCAAGGTCTTCGGATCCATACCAACTTTTTACCGCTACAGTTGGGTGGAGCTGACGTGATTTTGGATATGCAGTGGTTAGCATCAGTAGGCGAGATAAAGTGTAATTGGGGACTACAGGTGTTGCGGTTTGTGGTGGCAGGTTCTGAGGTGTGTTTAAGGGGTGATCCGGGGTTGGGCTGTTCTACGATATCAGCTAAAGCATTACGGCGAGCCCTAGAGCATCAGGCAGCAGGCGTAGTGGTGGCGTATGGGGGAATGCAGTGGTTTGAGGGTGAAAGCAGTAACACCACACCAGAGGAGCTTCAAAGACTGTTGAGGGAGTTTCGTGGGGTCTTTGAAGAACCTCAAGGCTTGCCTCCTGCACGTCATAGGGGACACACCATTACCTTGAAGCCTGGTGCGAGGCCAGTTACTGTGAGACCCTTCAGGTACCCTCAGATACAGAAGGAAGAGCTGGAGAAACAGGTGGCTACAATGCTAGCAGCTGGAATTATCAGGGAGAGTACGAGTCCTTTCTCCAGTCCTGTTCTGTTGGTTCGAAAAAAAGATGGTAGTTGGAGGTTTTACGTCGATTACCGAGCCTTGAACAAGGTGACAGTAGGAGATAGCTTCCCAATACCCATGATCGATCAACTACTGGATGAACTGAATGGTGCAGCAGTGTTCTCAAAGCGGATCTTCGGTCGGGGTACCACCAGATTCTGGTAAAGGCGGTGGATGTGCCAAAGACGGCGTTTCGTACTCATGACGGCCATTATGAGTTTCTGGTAATGCCATTTGGGCTCACCAACGCACCGGCTACATTTCAGAGTGTGATGAATGATGTGTTCAGAAAGTTTCTACGTAAGTTTGTGTTGGTCTTTTTTTACGATATTTTGGTGTATAGTAGGACGATGGCATAGCACAAGGGTCACCTGCAGATTGTCTTACAACTTTTGGCTGAAAACCAGATGTTTGCAAACAAAAAAAAATGTCAATTTGGGAAGACAGAAGTTGAGTATCTGGGTCATGTTATAACCCAGCAAGGCGTAGCTGCTGATCCGAGTAAGATCAAGGCCATGACGGATTGGCCAGTACCCAAAACCATCAAAGCGTGGAGAGGGTTCTTGGGCCTAACTGGCTATTATCGCAAGTTTGTGAGAGGTTATGGTAACATCGCTAAACCACTAACCTCTCTCTTGAAGAACGATCAATTTGGTTGGACTGAGGAAGCTGCACAAGCATTTGAAGCCTTGAAGCTAGCCATGTCTACTTTTCCAGTTTTGGCAATGGCAGACTTCTTAGAAATGTTTGTGGTTGAGTCAGATGCATCGGGGATAGGCCTAGGAGCAGTGCTAATGCAACAGCAAAGGCCCATTGCTTTCTTCAGCCAAGCTTTGACTGACTGACAGAAGTTGAAGTCTGTCTATGAAAGGGAGTTAATGGTGATTGTCTTTGCCATCCAGAAATGGCGTCACTACCTACTTGGCCGCAAGTTCTTAGTCAGGACTGACCAGAAAAGTTTGAAATTTCTACTGGAGCAGAGAGAGGTGAATCTGGAGTATCAAAAGTGGTTAACTAAGATCTTAGGATTTGATTTTGACATCCATTACAAACCTGGATTGGAGAATAAAGCGGTTGATGCTCTCTCTAGAGTGGAGGCAGTACCACATCTGTTTGCACTATCAGTACCTGAGGCACTCCAGCGGAAGGAAATTGATGCAGAGGTGGAACAACATCCTGACTTAGGGAAGCTAAAAAGGGAGGTCATAGCTGACCCTACTGCTCATGAGGAATTTTCTGTGGTTCAGGGACGTCTTTTGAGAAATGGAAGGTTAGTACTTCCCAACAGATCAAAGATGGTGAAGCTAATCTTACATGAGTTCCATGATGGCAAAGTTGGAGGCCATGGAGGGGTACACAAAACATAGAAGAGGATTGGAGATATGTTTTTTTGGAAAGGAATGATGACTGACATTAAAGAGTATGTGGCAGCCTGCCAAGTGTGCCAGAGACACAAGTACTCTACTTTGGCTCCTCAGGGCTGCTTCAACCTTTACCAATACCATCTGGGGGGTGGGAAGATATCTCCATGGACTTCATTGAGGGATTACCCAAGTCTGAAGAGTTTAGTGTGATAATGGAGGTGGTAGACCGTCTCACCAAATACAGTCACTTCATCAGTTTAAAACATCCTTATGAGGCTTCTATGGTGGTCCAAATATTCATTCAAGAAGTAGTCCGACTCCATGGGTTTCCAAAAATGATTGTGTCTAATAGGGATAAAACCTTTACTGGCAGGTTATGGAAGGAGGTGTTTCGTCTGTCAGGCACTAAGCTGCACTTCAGCACCGCGTATCATCCACAATCTGATGGACAGACAGAAGTCACCAACAGAAGTGTGGAGACATTTTTGCGCTGTTTCTGTAGTGAGAAGCCAAAGAAGTGGGTTCAGTTTCTGGCATGGGCTGAGTTGAGCTACAACTCGTCTTATCACTCTGCCATTAAGATGTCCCCGTTCAAAGCTGTGTATGGTAGAGAGGCTCCTACTTTGCTCAAGTTTGAAGCTGGTTCTACTGACAATACAGACCTGGAGTGTAGGCTAAAGGAAAGGGATGCTACAATCGGTTTGATTCACTAGAATCTTCTACGTGCACAACAGATTATGAAGGATAGAGCTGATAAACACAGGAGGGATGTGGAATTTGCGGTTGGAGATTTGGTATTCTTGAAGTTGAGGCCATACAGACAGCAGTCCTTAGCTAGACGGGTCAATGAGAAATTGTCTGCTCGCTTTTATGGACCATTTGCAGTGGAGGCTCGAATTGGCACGGTGGCATATAAACTCACCTTACCTCCGGATGCTAAGATACATCACACATTTCATGTATCTCAGCGGAAGGCAGCAGTGGGAAGTTCTTGGGAAGCAGTCTCACTCCCTCCTCAACTCTCTCTAGAGGGCATTTTGGAGGCTGAACCAGAAATGATTTTGGGAGAAAGGGTTCATGCAAAAAGTGGACAGTTGGAAGTTCTGGTTAAGTGGAAAGGGTTGCAGGAGCAGGATAGTACATGGGAGTGGAAGGGAGTCATTGAAGCTCAGTTTCCAGATTTCCACCTTGAGGACAAGGTGTGTTTGAAAGAGGGGGGGTAATGTTACATGTGGAAGACCTCCTCTGCTATTCCAATACCGCAGGAAGAAGAATAAACAGATGAAAGCCCGCAAGGAGAAGGCCTCAAAGGAGGAAGCCTTGTCAGAGGAACCTTCTAGAAGTGGCTAAGAGCAAGGACATGTCAGATAGGCACATGGAATCAGATACCTCGGATCAGGTGAAGAAGAATTAGACTATCCACGTCACTGGAGGGAACACACCATGTGCAAGAGGAGGAGAATTGCTATTTATCATTTGTAGTTTGTTTTAAGCTTTTCATCTTTGGATCATCTTTGTAATTGGAGAGTAAGGGACTCCAGAATTTCCCTGAGTACTTTGTGAGTTTGATCGAAAGGAATAAAGTAGTTTATTCATCTTGTGATTGTGTTACATCATTTGGGAGAGAATTCGATACTAAAACGTATCAGAGTATTGATCTGGTTAGCCATGTAAGCAATCCCTTCGCCGAGAGTTGCTTGCCTCCCTTGTTCATAATTCCATGCTACCGGAGCTTTGTACCGACCACTTGGATTAACCTCGTCGAGTGCTGTCTTAACCGCATTCATCACTTCTTCTCCCCACTCTTTTTCAGATTCCTAAGTTTCTCATCTTCTTCATCCACCACTGCCTACACCAATAAACCACACCATCTTACAATCCTAATCACAACTAAGACTCAGTACCACGAGACAGAATCAGAGATATAACCAAAACCTTTAAATTGTCTCCAATGTTGAACAGGTGCCATGATGGATCCTTGAGGTTGTCTCGCCATTCCGAGCAAAGCATTGAATGCTTGACCTCAGCTTCTTCTTTGACACTGAATCTCTCCTTGCATGCTTTGGTAAATAGCTTTTCATCAAGTTCTCCCAATCTCTTCAAACTGATCTTGCAAGATCCACCACCCGCCAAATCTCTCAATCCCCGCAGAAACTAATTCAAAACAAAAACAGAATTGTAACCCAAAACACATATCATCAACACTCAAGAACATGTATATAAACACCTTAACCAATTCCTTGCGTGCTTCATGTATCTCACAATTGCTTTGAATATCTTTAATGTAAAGCACTGCATTCGTATCCTCTAAACATTGTAACTCACAATGCTTCTCCTCAAGCTTCTCAATCATATCCATCTTTACTTTCTCCATCACTTCAATTACCATTTTCTTCAAATCTTCAGTCATCTCTTTCTTTACTTTCTCCATCCTTTCAGTTACTGTCTTCTCAAAATCTTTTGTCATTTTCATCTTTACTTGCTCTATCTCTTCACTCAATGTTGAGATTGTATTCTTGAGATTCTTAGTCATCTCTTCTGTTTTGAGCCAAAAAAAAAAGCAAACACCACAAATATGATCAATAACATGCTCCGCAAAAATGCAACACACATGAACAATAATAGTTTATACTGAGGAATCGCCGTCGTTGTGACTGAGAGACTCTGAGAGTGATTTTTCAAGTTTTTGCTTAAGAAGAAGAAGAAGATGATAAATTAATGGGCTAATTTGGTTAATAACCAACAAAAAAGTTATAATGTATAATCTAACCAATTAAAGAACACTGATCATTTGCAAGTAGGTAAGAGAGTGAATCTCATGCACTCTCTCCCAGGCACGAGTCTCGAAGCTCACATCTCCGTCGTTTGGAATGGATCTCCACCGTGACAGATCCACCTCCGCAGCGACATAACTGGATTGTTTGTCGCCGACGTCTTGAGATCGTGAACTGCACTCGACGGTTTGTTCTCGATCTCTTTTTCGGTTCTTTCGTGGGTGCATTCCTTTTCTCCAGCCTCCTAAAATGATAAAGCCTCTCACGATGCAAGCTCTCTCGGTCTCAGCGGGCGGTAACCTGTTTGTAGCTCGGATTGATCTCATCGGAATGAGGCAAGTCTCGGCGGCGAAAAGTGCATCTCAACCACCGGAGCCTCCGGATCCACCTGATCCACCGGATTCGGTGACCATAGATTCTCTTCTGCTTCTGTCGTACCACTACGGTCACTCACAGAGATCTTTGGTCATTTTCTCCATCACTGTCATAGCCGGTCAAGATATCTTCTTGTACTCTTGGCGATTCCCTGATCGGAAGAACTCTCCACCGGAGATAGTCTGCCCTCTATCGCTATCCTCCCCATCTCCTCAATGGTACTATTCTTATACTCTAATTGCAACATCACCATTAATTTCCATGGGTTTGGTGATGTATCAGAAGTACAAGCTTCCTCTTTGGTCGCCTTCTCCGAGCTCCACCGTCGTTATGACTGGTCGATGCTTTGGTTCTGGTGTGCCTCCGTCTGAGAACTGTCCCGTGAATCCTCCTATATTGGGCATGGGCCAATATATGGTAATGGGCTGGACTTTCCAGAAAATCCCTTTAAGAAGCCTCTTGGTTTCGGTTTGGTCGCTTGTTTTGTTGGACGTGACGTTCCCCATCACGGAGATAGTGTGCTCCGACCACCGTAACACAACAAGCGCTAGCATTATCGTAAGCTTGGTTCATATAAAGCTTACAGTCCAATTTCTCGCCGGTGAAAGGACAACGGGACAAGTTATTCCCGTCAATTCCAAGCTCATCTTAGTCCGGTGTTGTAATTTATCGGGTATAACCCTTCTCGTAGCATGTATCATCATGTTCGGCTACGACGTGATAATCTTCTCCATCAAAGAAAGATCTATCCTCAACACTCCTTGGGAGTGTGTCCTCAAAAGCTTTGCCTATACGGTAGCTTATGTTGTTCATGTGTCGTTAGTGGCAGTAGAACTGAAAATCGATTGGTGTATAATCGGTTTTGAAGCCCTTACTAAGAAGCTTCCGGTGTTGGTCCTAGACTCAAACCGTATAACCTATCTTTCAATGACTATCATGACGTATCCGATCTCTTTGGGTTCGCAGTTTCATAGTCATTTTGTTATTCTCTTGTCTGCTTGTATTGCTTTAAATCTATGTTTTTGCAGTAGCTTTGTAAGATCTTTTTAAGTATTAATGGAAAAGTCATTGTTGAACAAAAAAAAAAAGTATAATCTAACCAATTGGTTAGAGAGATATAGGAAGAGATAGAGAGAGAAAGAGGAAAATTGGTTAGATTATAGATTATAGTTTTTTTTTGGTTATTAAACCCAATAACCCTAAACTATTTTTTTTAATGCGGTTTAGTTCAATGGTTATGTGTTTTACGTCACTTATACTCAATGTCAATGGTTATGTATCGGTCTATATATTAAACCAGTCAAACCAATCAAAATTTCGATAGTAGTGATTATCTAATTGGGAAAATTAAGAAAATAGGTTTAAAAACTTTTAAAATTAAGAAAATACACCATATTTTTTAAAATTAAGAAAGTACTCTACGTTGGACATTCTTATCCCTCTTTTAATTAAACAAAAACAATTCATAATTTATCTGTAATATATTTAGTAATAATAATATATAAAGGAAAAAATAGAAAATCAGAAATCTCGATACTATTATTTTGATTTTGATTTTTTTTCTCAAGCAAATAGATTTTTCTTCTTCGATTTTCAATGTATTCTCATTTTATGAGCTTTTTTATGCGTCTTATTGTTTTGACTGCATCTCAATTTCATGTTTATGGTTGAGATCTTATAATTGTAGAAAATGGATCTTGTAAAACGAATCGATTAGTTTACCTCTCTTAGCTTTGTGCTTCATTAGAAGAATCGTGTTATTTTAATTCTTTTATTGGATTATTCAAATTTCAAATCCTAGATTCTAGAGGAATCTGAAAGTAGATCTCGTTAACCGTATCTCGGAAATTAGCAAGAAGAAGTACTCGTGAACCCATTTTTTTTCTTTCTTATTATTGTTACATTTTTGGAAGAGAGTAAAAGTAATTACTGGAAAAGGAAAGGAAAACACCTAAACAACGACAATTGAATCTTAGATTGAGAATTGAAGAAGAAAGATCAATGTTTCTTTACTTGAGAGAAAGAATTAAAATCAAAATAATTGTATCCAGACTTCTGATTTCTTTTTTACTTTTATGTATTGATTATTATTAAATATTTTATATACAAAATTATGAATTTGTTTTCTTTAATTAAAAGAAGGACAAAAATGTCTACGGTAGAGTATTTTCTTAATTTTAAAAAACATGATGTATTTCTTTAATTTTAAAAGTTTTTTAACCTATTTTCTTAATTTTCCCCTATCTAATTTAGCTTTGTTTACATGTTCATGAGATCACCGAGATTATTATATCTATGAACCGGATTGAGTTACACATACAAAACTGACAAAATGTGTCTCCGGTTCAAAACTGTCATTGCTAAATACGAACCGGTATAGTCCTACTTCCCAAAAGCCACAGTATACAACATCCTAATTCTGGTTCGTTCTAAAATCCATCTAGCACTTCTGAATAGCTTTTTGTTTAGACTTATCTAATACTTTGGTTGGAGGTGCTGGTGGTGGCAACGGTAGAACGACAGGAGGAAGTAGTGTCGGAACTCCAAAAGCTTCCGGCCAATCTGATACTTCCGGAACAGAAGAAAATGTGGCGGCGTAAGTTTTGTTATACCGTTCAAGAGTGTAACAATCGTCTACATACTGCAACGGATTGAATTTCAGCTTCTCGCAGACTGCTAGAGCGTGTGGACATGGAAATTTCATTAACTGAAACTCTCCACATGAGCAGGTGCATTCACTCAGTCGAACAGTCCATCCATCCTTCTGTAAGGGCTTTGTGACATGAAACACACCTTTGTCTAACGGCATTATAACATACGTAATGGAAGCTGACATGAACTCTTCAAGCTTCTCCATGACAGGACTGGTGTACACATCGCCACACTTAAGACTACCTTTGCTATCGCAAAGAGCCACAAGAAAACATGATTTTATCTCATCAAACAGAAGCAGTACGATCGCTGTAAGTGGTAGATCAAGTGACTGAAAGCTTTTACATATTGAAAACAATTCCTCTGTATCTATCCCTTCGACTCCGTATCTACGACCACCATCATGAGCAAGAGCCCAGTGATGTGTAGGTATTTGGTCTAGCCATTTCCAAGCTTTTGGATTCTCCTTTTTAATGGCTAACACGAGTGCATCAAATTCATCATTCTGCATTGCTAAAGCAGCTTTCTTCATGAGGTTCTTCAAGTGGGAGTTTTGGAACATGTCATAGAATCGGGAACATAGATGATCAAGACAAAATCTGTGATAAGCCCAAGGTTCTTTCCACAGAGACTCGGGTTCGTTAACAACAGTGAGTATGTCCGGGTCGAGACGGGAGATGAGGCAAAGGCCTTGCCTTTGTGTTACCTTCTCTCTGATTCCAGTGAGAAACCAACGCCAACTATCGGTGGATATTTTTGTGGTAACCGCAAATGCAAGCGGATAATAACGATCCTCTGCGTCAACTCCCGAGGCAATCATCAATTTCATAGGGTATTTACCGTTCAAGTCTTTAGTGTCCACTACGATCAAAGGTCTGCAGTGTGGAAACCCTTCAATAGACTGCGAAAACGACCCAAAAACTCCACCAAAAGATGCAAATTCAGGGTTAGGAAAAAGATCATACTGCCAGTCCACCACTAGTCCATTAGATGAGTGTAACGCATCCAATAATTTAGGCAATACTCTGAAACTCTGATCCCAATCTCCATATATGTTTTTGATCACTTCTTGTTTTGCTGCTTTCATCTCTGAAGTTTGAAGCCCGTAGCCATATTTTTCCAACCACCAATTGTTCAGCTCATCAATTGTTAGTGTGGGATGTAACCTTAGCAGACATTCAATCTCCTCTGCTGCAAATTCCAAGTCAAATTTATATGGTCCTATAGTAGTAGGACAACAAGTATGTGGACCGATACATTCGGTTATCTCAACAAGTCCGTGTTCTTCCATTCTAGCTGCACAAAGTGACCAATTGCATTTCCATCTGATGCACTTAAACGTATACTCATCCTTCTTGGTCTCTTGTACAATACACTTTTGCCGTCCTTTAATGGAGCACCAGTCCACCACCTTCTTCAGCTCATCTTTATCTTTAAAACACAACCCCACACGCAATTCATGACCATCACCCCACAAATTGGATAGAAACTGCGGTTTTAAACCTCTTGAATGGACACCTTTATCCAAGCATGCATTCGCCGATGTCTCTAAGCCTGGCACAATCAAATCTTTGGGCGCATTGTCGTTATCTGCAGCCAAATTAACCGCCTGCGCCATCTCATCTGAACCTGAACTTCTATCCATCATTGCTCCTTGAGTGCTACCGTTATTGTCATCTCTCTCTAACTTAACAGATGGATGTGTCACGTCCATTTCAACATAACCATTAGCTTCTTGAGGTTGTTGAATCGTCCTCTGTCTCTTCAAGGAACCACCGAGATTATCCAATGGTAATGAACAAGCAGCAGAGTTAATAACATCATCAGAAGTTGGTTTAGTTTCCAAATACAATTCCACACTGTTTATAGAAGGATGATTGCTTGGAACCTCAAGCATAGCCTCCAAGCTACTATCGCTCACCACGGGAAGATGTACATACGTAAACAGATTCGGTGAAATAGCTACAGGGTATTTACCGAATATTTCAAAGTGATGTAATCCTGTAATTATATGAAGTCCATCAACCAATCTGCTTAAATGAGTCTTTTGCTTAACACTGATCTTCTTAGGAGTTGATCCTTCATAGTATACACCATCAGGACCATACTTGATACAACCATTCCAGTAACACAACACCATAACTTCTTTTTCAGTCATGACTACACCAAAACCTATTCAAAGTCAACAAAATGTGGATAAAAAACCCTAAACAAGCAAAACCCATGTGTCTGATTTAAGTAAACTCTATAAACCCATTAAAACGAAAAATTAAACCCTAAAAAATAACAATTAAAACCCTAGAAATTTCCAAATCAAATGAAGTTAAGGAACCCTAAAAGATAAAAAAAAACCTAAAGAAACAAAAAAATAGTAAGATAAATAAATGTGTGACATACTTGGGTTTCGGAAAGAAGCTTTGATTTTCAGAAACAGAATCAATTTCAAAACTTTATCTCCGGCGATGTTGTCTAGTCAGAGAGGAAGACGGAACAACTCTCAACACTAGACTAATTAACAATTACAGCTTTTAATTACGGCGTTTTTGAATAATTACAGAAAGTAGTAAGAAGAGTCTTACTGGGCCCGAGCTAAGAAAGCCCATTAATGAGTTGGAACAAAATGAAACCACGCTCTTTTGAATCAGAGAGAGCCATCGATCACCACTCAAACAAGCCCAATTGTCATCAAAACTCACATTTTGTTTCCTCTTCTTCTCTGCACTGTCTGAAGAATGTTTGCTTCCATGGTGGTTCCGGTTAATGGGTTTTCCTTAAACCTTCCCAAACCCAATCTTCTTGTCTTAAAAACCAGAGTTCTATATGGTGCTACTGCTACAAAAAGCTTCTCGGTGTCGCGGTTCTTCAAGCCTTCTTCTTACAGGTTCTTAATTACACTTGTCCCATTGCATTTCAATCATTTCTAGTTTGGTAGAAAGGATTAGATATCTTCTGATTTTGGAATTTGATTCTCTTGGTAAATAAATTTGGAATTTCTTTCCTTTAGCTTATCATCTGAGTAAAATCATGGAGAGAGTGTGTTAATTGAGAATCTGATGCTTGTACTGTGGCAGGATCAAAGTAAGAAGCTTTCAGAATGAAAATATAGGAAATAATGACTCCGAAAAGTCTCATGATAGTGAAGATGAGAAACCAGATGTCAATGAGCTACTTAAAGCCGATAACGCAAGCGTTTCTGAAAAGAATAGAGTACCATTCGTAGTATGGTTAGGTATGGGGTTAGGATTGGCTCTGGCTATTACAGTAATATGTGTAACCTTTAAGGGCTCTGGTGGTTCAACTTTTGAGGTGAAGAGTCTAGCTAAAGCTTCAGCATCTTCAGAAGGTTTTACTTTCAGTGCTTTTGGAAACAAATTCGTTATTCCAGGAAATGCACCGGGGTAATGTAACAAAAGTTTCCTTTTTTGAGTAAGATTGTTTGTTTTTGAATAATCATTTAGCTGCTTCTGTGTCTTTGCTTTCCAGATGGGTTTACTTTTGGTTGCTCATGGCAGCCGGGTTCGGGCTTTTTATTAGTGAAGAGGCTTTAAATATATGGGTCTGTGCTTTATACCGGTACTTCTGTTTCGTCTTCCTATTACATCTTTTTGGATTCTTATTCATCAAACGGTTTTGATGACACTTTCCGCTAACTATTAAATGCAGGTTGGAATAACGCTTGCTCGGATGTTAACTCTGGATGGGACATGGCAATCTTTTGCCGAGTCTTTCTCTCAGAATGCTCCTTATATATTATCTACCGTGTCATGGGTCTACTGGTAAAAGCAACATCTCTGGTTAAAACAACATTGGCCCCATTGTTCTTAAATGTCATCATTCAGCTTTATTCTTTGGTGTTTTATGTTGACAACTTGAAACTTCGAAAAGGGGAGTTTGCATAAGTGATATGATACCGTTTTACCTCGGGAAGCTCTTTAGACAGAGTGGAGGATCAGATGATGTCTGTTCAAAGGTTACTTCCCTTAGGTGAAATCCATTCTTGTTATATTTTAGTTCATATTTGTGTATCCCAAAAGCTGATTACCTTCTACTTTTCTCATTGGTATCGGCATTTTGATCTACAGCTCGGTATAGGTAAAGAGAAAGCGGTAAGCATTACTCAGGCTGTCCAAAAGTATGGAAATCTCTCAGGTTTTGGTAAGCTATACAGAGCTATCGTTACTCTGTTAGTTTACAATGAATGTTCTACAATGTGATGTATGAATTTATAATCTCTTGGCTACTGTTTTGTCGTATGAATGCAGTGGAAAGATTTTCTCTGGGAATGAGGAACCCTACAGCATTCTTAGCCGGGGCTCTTGTAAGTGTGTTGTGGTATTGCTTCAATATGTAGAACATGGTTACTCAAACCTGTCCACATGAATCTTTACAGGGAATATCTCCAGAGTGTTTCTTTGCCGGAGTTTGTTGTGGCGGTTTGATCACTCTTCCACTTCAGGTTAATCTGCATCTCACTATATTATATTCAATCCGCTTCTTTGTAATGATGTGAATCCGACACTAACTACGGGGCCTTAATATACTAACAAACGTTTCAGCTTATGATCGGGTTTTTCCTTAGAGAACGCCCCATGTTTGCTCTCGCAACAGTAGCAACGGTAGTGGTAAGTAGAGAGAAAGAGGGAGAATCAGCGATGTTAATAGCTTCGACACAAGTTTTGGCTCTAATATTTCTGTGCAGGGAATATGGACAATCTTCCCGTATGTGGTGGCTGCATCCACGGCTTTGTTCCTCTACATTCGCAGTCGCTACTCAACCTAAGATTAGCTCTTCTTGTTTACTCGAAATACCGATACATGGAAAGATGTCAAATCTTATCAAAAGTGCATATATATACTACTCAGCCAAACAAAACAAATGGTTTGTATTATAATGCAAGTATTATGTTCAAAGAAGATTCACTGAATGCTAACTTGTTTGTATTGACATACCTAGCGTATTGTACAAAT
This sequence comes from Arabis alpina, assembly GCA_900128785.1. Classification (NCBI taxonomy): domain Eukaryota; kingdom Viridiplantae; phylum Streptophyta; class Magnoliopsida; order Brassicales; family Brassicaceae; genus Arabis; species Arabis alpina. Next base: position 16,748,047 of record LT669791.1, read on the forward strand.
CCGATTTTATTCACCGGATCATAGTAGTATACAAATTATTTGTGAATGGAAGAATTGTATTCGCTATTTTACCTGCTATATTGCCCAAGACAGATAGATATGTAGAGATCGCTTGTTTCTGCTTGTCGAAGAACACAACTGGACCGTATATTTAGCAGACCAAATCATCCCCTTCTGACAACAGATCCCTACTCTCCTTAACTAACCTTAGCAATTCTTGATTCTTGACATTTTCAATAACACAAGTACTTTGTTTATTGTTTAGAAGATTCATCATCTTCATCTTCAATATCCCAAGTTAAATCATCTTCTTCGTCTCCTACACTGACCCGTTTACGCCAATCAGATTTCTCCTCACTCCCTTGTCCAGCTTCCAAACTCCTCCTACCTTCATTGCTTCTGATATCTTCTTCCATCTGATCCCACCCAAGATCTTCAACCTCAGGTAACGACGGCTGTGTCGAAATCACCGAGATATCACTGTCCTTAGACGACACCTCTCTGCTCTCTACATTATCCAAACCTCTCTCACAACCTTTCCCGTCATTTTCTTCTTCAATAACCAAAGATTTCGCTTCTGATACCGGATTCAACAAAGACTCGCCACCAGTGGTTTCAGTTTCATCTACCTCATCGTCGAGATCCCAGCTTAAATCTTCCTCTTCTTCTCCGGAAATAGCTCTATTCACAAGCTTAACTCTAGCTTCTTCCGCTAGCTCAAGCTTATAAACTTTATAAAAATACCTCTTCCAGAAACTCTCAGCATCAACTTCCACAGGTACAATCTCCTCATAAATCTCTTTCACAGCTTTATTCCCATCCATTAACTCAACAATCTCATTACCTTTCGCATCAAACTTAAACCCTAAAACCCATTTCTCAAAATCCTTAAAATCATCAGGCTCTCTAACATAAGTTCCTTTATCAGATTGAATCGTAAGTAACTGCATCTCGAAACGACTATACGGTTTCACTTGAAGATGATTGGTGCTACTGCTACGATTATTACCAGATGATGATGATTCCTTACCATGAGAAAAGATCTTAGCCGTTGATTTCCATACGGTTGCTCCGATATCGTCGATGGCTTGACCCACAGATTCGAGAGACTCTTGTGCGACGGAAGCGCCGAGTTCGAGAGAGTCAGGTAAATCTTTGACGGCACGAGAAGCTACTTGACGGATTACGGAGGTTTCCTTCTTCAATTCGGATCCGAATTCTGCGATATCACGACGGTAAGATTCGGATTTGGTTGTTAGTGTTTTGATGAGATGGTTGAAACTCCATGGAGAAGGAGGAGAAGAAGAAGAAGTTGTGGGATCGTTGATGATTGGAGAATCTGGTGGTGAATTGGATTCGGAGAGAAGAGAATTGAAGAGATTCATGTTTTGATTTGAGGATTGAGAAGGAAGCTAGGGTTTCCAAGGAATTGAAATTTTCGAATTTTGTGAAGAAATCAATGTCGTTGTTGGTTAGAGTTCCGATATCGGAGTTACAGAACCGGTGTCGGTGGCGTGTGTTTCTGTATGAAACAAAAACTGTATTATTACGTCTACTAAAACTAATAATTTACAAAATATAGCATTAATATTTTAGAAATTGGGATTTTATTCAGTCAACAAAAATAATCAAAATTGATAATCTAAAACAGGGAAAGAAGACACTTTAGATCCTCAACTATTCTTGGAGAATTTGGAATTTAATTAAAAAATAGGGATTTAAATGGCTAAAACAAAATAGTTGGAAATTGAAACATATTTCATTACTGGAAACAATATTTCAACAAGATATCGGGTGAAAACTTTTTAAAAATGGTAAAAAAAAATCACAAATTTTGTGTTTTTTGAAAATGTTCAATAAGATCAACGCATGCCGATAAATTTTTAGCATTAACTATACAACAAATATATCTATGTCAAAACTCAAAAGTAAAATGGTGCAAACATAAGTTTCGAAAATTAAGATATCAAAATAGATTTCTGTCAATTTATGTCGAAACATGATAGTAGTGATGGAGAAATTAAGGGGATATTGATATGAGCATTGTAGTCGAAACATACAAATCCCATATCAAAAAATCAGATGAAACATTACACACGAGACATGAATTAGTCCCAAGGGTGGGCGTGGGCGGTTATGGTTCGGTTTCGGTTTGATTTTTCGGTTTTTTTGTTTTTCGGTTTTAGGGAGAAGGAGTCCATATAGGTATCATACTAGTTTTGGTCCGGTATATTTCGGTTTTGGTTCAGTTTCGGTCGGTTCGGTTTGATAATAATGAAATCCATATAATAACCGAAATATATTTGGTTCGGTTTGGTTATGGGTATTACCCCAAACCAAAACCAAAACCAAAATATTACGAACACATTCAACACATTTAAAGTTTCACCGAAGACGTCAACATATTTAAGTAAAACTAAGACATCTTTATTTATGAAATTGAAACATAGTATGATAATATCAAACCAAAGTGAAACCAAATATATCAAATTAAAGTGAAACCAAAGTCGATTTGACATTTTAATGATGTCGTTTCTAAACATGGTTGGTCTAATGTTTATAATGTTGAGATTAAATGTGGTTAATATATATAATGTATATAATATTTTGGTTTTATTCGGTTTTGATTTCAGTTATGGGTTATAACCGAAACTAAACCGATACCTATGGACTAATATTCAAGATGACCAATAGGTAGTGTATGTAGGTTATGGACCTAACCGAAACCCATAATATCGGTTCGGTTATTCGGTTATGGGTTTTTATGCCCACCCCATTTAGTCCACTCACTGATAACTGATTTTAGATTAAAAACATGGCTAAGGGGTCTAAACAGAAACAACCGAGTATGATTGAAAGAGTTTGTCATTTTAAGTTATGACATAGGAAAGTAAAAACACACACATTCCCCTGTAAAAATGTCAGGCCACAATTCATCTAGTTTCAGATTTCAGATTTGCAAACATAGCCAAGAGAGTAACACTACTCAACAGTCTTAAAGGTCGCACATGTAAGCAACAAAAAAAGGTTGCCATCTTGTTCCATTTCTTTAACAATGATTTTCATTTTACTGATTTCCAAATTTTCACTAAAGGTAAATAACACAAAATACATTAAGCTAACCTATATACTAAAAAGAAAGAAAGAAAAGGCTCCTAAAGCTCTAATAATATATACACACCACAAAATGGAGGAAGCAAAAAGTGGGTGTGTAGCAGACTTCTGTACAACACTTAACCTCTCTACAACTGTTTCTACTCTTCCAAAAACCAAAAGAAGGTGACTCGCTACTACGATGCAATGGTAATTTGCAAGATTTCCAAAAGGTTGGGAATTGGTTAGTAGATATCATAGTTGGCCCATTAGATACCTTCACTGTGTCGAGAAAGACGCAAAATACCAGAGCAGGAATCATCCGCACCTTCTCCCATCATCTGCGCTGCATTTTCTGAATAAGCAAACTCCATCTGCAAAGTTGAGCATATACTTGTCTCAGTTAGTTTCTCTTAAACAAATGAATATTCTAGCATCGCACTTGTTACAGGGATATCACTTAGATATTAAAAGGGAACAGTAAATAGCAGAGGGATTAGACCAGTCGGAACCTGTACAGTGTTATGGGTTAGGATAACCCTCGCAGGATCTACCACTGCTCGAGCTTCTAAGTTTATCTCTCTTCGCTCTCATTCCATTACAATGTCAGGAGGCCTGGAAGATGACTTTTCATGGACTGCTTCTAAGCCCAGCGTCTTTAGATAAGGCTGGTGCTGTTCAGAAGGAATTTGTTTTTGATTTTGAACAAGCAGCTGTTCTGGTATCTGCAATTGCTTTTGTACCGAAGGAGGAGACTGCGCCATTGCTGTTACTGGATCATTTCCACTGGACGTTGTTATAGAATTGCTTAATTCAGAAACAGCATTCTGCTCAGAGGAGTCACACGATTGTACGTCCAATTCTTTTGGAGGAGAATTGACAGCAGTAGAACCAACTGCATTTGTGCTTAGGGAATCAGTACTCGACTGAGGCACACCCATTGTTGTACCCATACTAGCCGTTTGGGTGGTATTGGTGACAAACTGTGGATCATGTGGCGTGCGTTCAGCCTGGGACTTCTTCGATAAGTCATGATTTTGAGAAACACTTCTACGAAATATTGGTTGCGCTTGATTGCCCTGCTTTTGGTGTAGCAGCAGATGTTGGTGGTTGGGTTGTGCAACTGCTGGTGTAGCAGACAGACTAGAGGTGGACAAGATGTTACCTGGAACCACTGCTGAAACCTGGCCTTGGTTGCCATTATCTGAATTTAATTGTCTCTGTTGATGTTGTTCGAAAGAAGGAGATGGGGCGCCAGGAACTGTTTTAGACTGCGGATGTGTGCTCACGGCAAGCAGACCAGGCACAGCTTGAACTGCCTCCTCAACTTTTTCAGCACCCTGTATTCCTGGGGACATAGTAGAACCATTCAAGTGCGAAGGATCAACAGAGATGTTCTGATGGATAATGTTTCCTCTTCCCATTCCCTTTGAGAGCTTATTCTGCTGCTGACCTTGAGTTGGTTGCCGCTGGTGTGGATGTTGTCTTGCAGACTGCTGCTGGAGCTGTCGCTGCCGCTGATTGTTTGGTCCAGAAGCACCAGATTGAGGATTCCTACCCATACCATGAACTGGTAACCGCTGTTTTTGAGGGTTCTGCTGTGCGGTTCCTGTCGTATTAGGAGAGGTTGACGACAAAGGAATCGATAATGGCTGAGACGAAGCAAGTGGTTGAAGACTGTTTTGTGGAGAAGAAGATGCTGAAGGAACTTGAGGTTGTGATTGTAAATGTGGCGTCATAGCACCAGATGCTGAAATCTGCTGCTGTTGCTGCTGCTGCTGCTGTTGCTGCTGCTGCTGCTGCTGCTGCTGTTGCTGCTTCTGCTGCTGCAAATAGCGCTGGTGCATTTGCCTTTGACGGATAGCAAATGCTTGTTGCTGAGTCCCAGGACTCTGGAGATGAGGATTAAGTGATTTTCCATGACCATGTGACTGTTGCGACAGATGGCCCGGATAGGCCTTCACGGAAGGAGTTGTTTGGTTGCTAAATCCAGAACTCAAAGCCGGAATCCCCAGACTATTGCCTTTGGCAGCCTGAATCTGAAATTGATGCATATCAGATAAATTGTTCATAAACTTATTAACAATACTCAAAAATGGCAACCGACAGGTATGTAATCATCAGACATAGCAAATAAAAACAAGGAAACATATCTTACCCGCATCATATGCTGAATAGCTTCGTTAGGCCTTAACGTGGAGTTTCCTTGAGAAGCACTCCCTACAGAGTTAATATTTCCAGCATTGGGAATTCCTCCCATGCCGCCAGTGTTTTGCACTGCTAATGAGCTCACTCCTTGAAAACCAGGCCTTGACAATGGTGTGCTCCTTTTGTTTCCATTTACACTCATAGTATTCCCACCAGGTACCACGCGATGTCCATGATCAGATCCCGAGACAGCTCCAGGAGTTGATAAAGAAGGCTGCTGCAGGTTTCTACCGGATAACATTTGATTATATTGTTGGGTTCGGTGTTGTTCATCAAGTGGCAAAGACCCTCTAGGAATATTGAATCTACCATCCCAGAGAGGAAAATTTCAACCATCCACCAAAAGAAGAAATAACTTGTGATTCGAGCTGCAATGCACAGATTTATGGGTTCAAACAAGACATGAAATCTACCTTGCGGATGCACTGGTTGGACCAGATGTGGTTGATAAGTTGTTGCCAGGGACTGACGTTGATCCAGCTATAGACAGGTTTGCTTCAGCTGTAGGAAGCACTGACGTTGCCTGGTTTAACATTGGAATACCTGGATTTTCAAGCGAAAATATATCTTGACCTGAAGTAGACTTATCACAGAGATCAAGGGGCCTTCACACAGAGAGCAACAAGATATTAGAATTCCGAAAAGATAGTAATCAGAAGACACATAGATATAAAGAAACACCAAAACTTACGTGAGGACACTTCCATTCAGATTATTTGGGAATACATGAGAAAGAGCCATGACTTGAGAATTGTGAACTGGAACTATCTGTTTGGGATCCCGGCCATCACTCTTGAAGATAGATGAAACAACAGAAAACATACATAAGCAGCAAGGAGAAATAGGATCAGGGCATTTGGATTTTCAATATTCAAACTTTGGTACAGGTCCTAATACTCTGTCAATTACTAGCCAAGATTTCATTTATGAATCGAGACAAACAGATAGTTATGTTAAATAACAGTGATGCGACATATGCCTTTCTCAGCATAAATTCTGACAACAAAAAAAGGAGCAAGGGCAGCATATGCCTTTTTCGAAAACCATGTGCTTGATGTCAATAGACAGCCAAAACAAGCTAGCGGATCCAGGGAAAGCACTAGCAAACTGAATTAGAGTACCAGAAACCAAAAAAAGGATGAAGGCACTCTCGTACCAATAACTTTTAGATCATTCTATAGACCCCCTTAAAATGTCTACCAGTGAAGAGACTCCAGAAAAAAAATTAGCTACAGGACTACCTATTTACGTTACACACTGGTATACAGGATGAGCTACGATCAAGGTCAGGCAATGGTTTAATTACAAGTAGAAAATTGCAGGGGTGGTATTCGCTAGTTTTCTGAAACAAATTTAAAGGTAACCAGTGGGTGAACGGACCTGTGTCTTTCTACAATGGAATTTCTTTCCAATCGCACAAATCTTCTCAAAATGGGACTTCAAAGTATCTTCTTCCACCGGCCCTTGCAAACGTTGAAACAACTGTCTCGCACTTCCCTATAAATAAACAAACAATTCCAAGGAAACAACAGGTTAAATTAAACACATGGGAACCCTTAATTCAGTATCTCAGTGAAAATGAAAACCTTCGGGATGCCAGGCAAAGTGGATGGATAAGACTGAGAATTTCCAGAGTCTTCAGCACTATCAGCCCCATCACCACCACCTCTATCCATTAGACTCTTATGCCGCTCCTTGCAGTCACTTGGATTACGATATATAAACTGTATAAACAAAGAATCGTCAAATCAATCCTAACAATATTCCCGGCACAGTGGATAAGTGAAACAATGTAACCCAGCCCAACGGCTGACTAAAAATCGAACAAGCAATACTTGCACAACAAATCAAGCGCAGTCATTCACAAAATAGAAGCACACAGTATTCGGTAGTTAATTCAGCATTGTAATATCTCATGAGAGTTCAGAACAGCATACCTTGATTTTAAGAGTGTTGTTCATAGCATCACTAATGAACTCCCAGTTAGGGCCCATGTCATGCACCAGGACAACAAGCGCCTAAATGGTGGAAAACATAATTCAGATATTCACAGCATAACCTCCAGTATTTATATGTTAAACAGAGATAACAAATAAAAACCTGATCCTCAAATAGTGACCACGGATTTTCCAATCCTTGTTGGCCAGAAGAAATCTGCATAAATAAAGTTTCCAATTTCAAGACATATCCTAAAACAAACGAGATGGAAAAGGAGTGAGGAAATCACCAGACACATACCTTCAAGCCTTTTATTTTTCTGCCCTTGTCCCGAACCCCAAAAAACTTAATAAATTTGTTGGGGTTTGACATATTGCTCATCTGAGAAGCTGCTGGAGCAGGAACCAATCCAGTGATAGGATTATTCTCCACTGTTTGCTTGGCAGTCTTTTGCTTCTTTGATTTATGTGGACCATACAGACCTTATAAAATACAGCTAAAATGTCATTGAGATCTCTAAACTCTTTAAAAGAAGTAGATGCTAATATAACTTTGTAGCCATGTAATTTCCAAAAACAGTTGAATTAATTCCACACCATAATCTTTCACTTTAGAGGTTAATCATGATAAACATTCTTAATCGTTTATTCTTTGGTTAACGATAATATGTGCTAAACTAATAATACTCTAGTTACAGACTTTGTTAGATTCGTAAAGCAGAAGGGAAGCTAAGGCTTCTCCCAGTTGACCCTGACTGCTAAAGAACTAACAGCCATAAACAAAAAAAAAGTTAAAAGCGGATAAATACCATTCATATTGAAATGATTCTCCGGTTGCTTCTTCCAGTGCTCCTGCCAAAGTAAGGGATTAGAATTCTTTCCAGGAAGTCTATTATCTCTTTAATATATACAATAATAACCTACACAAACAATACAAAATTTTCATTCAAGTACACCACGCTTCTGAGATGAGAAAAGGAAACAAGAAAGAACGTCAAGTATTTCGATTCCAAGAGCAGATAACTCTCACAGACATCAAACAACCCCAACATATAGAACATTCGTCATTTCAATAAGGAGTCACACACACCACACCGCTAAACAAAGTTCTGTGATGCTTTACTTAAACATTTCTAGACATTGAATTTCAAGATCTTTTACCGAAAATAATACCTGTTCACCATGGACCATTGATTCAGGAAGCCAGGCTTGGTCATATGCAGAACTCTGCACCAAATGAAAATTGCATATGCAATGCCAGAATTAATAATAATATTTCCATGAAAACCAAGTAAGATATACGTTGAAACATATAGTGAACCAGGTGAACCTTCTTCTTTTTAGGTTTTCCTGACGTTTCAGCTACATCATAAGGTAGCTGCTTCTCAAAATTCGGACTGGATTCAACTTCTGTGCCTTTTTGAACAGCAGATCCTCCATTCAAACTACTCTGCTCATCCTGAAATGAACTAGTGTCCCCACTAGAGGCATCTGCCTTGGAGGGCAAAGGACTTACAATCCTCTGCCTGGAAGCAGTGCGCATGCGCTTCATTGGAAGTGAACCAACATTGATACTACTAGCAGGCCTTTTTCCCATCAATGGGTTGAAGTCACCAGCATAGCTACCAGCATAGCTACCGTATGGTAAATCAGCTCCATGATCATATGACCGGGCCGAACGATGTTTCATCGAGCTCTTCCTTTTCTTGTGGGTCAAATTAAATGATTTGCTACATTCAAGAGCTCCAGGCAGATAGTAGGAACTTGTCTCTTCTTCATCCTCATCATAGCCATATCCTGTGTCTACAGATGAAAAATGAATATCAGTAGATGCCTATCTAGTATGTGGAGTTCAATCAAATATATTCTGCATACCTTCTGCAGGATCATAGGATGATGTCTCAACCTCCTCCTTCATGCTACTTTCGGATTTCTGGAATAAATAATGCTGTTAAATATCTTCAAACTTTCATCCCTCTCTATATATAATCAATGTATATACACCAAATTATGGTCATGAAATGAGAGCTTGTGGCTCTTAATACTATCACAAACCTCAGACCAGACAAGATGGGACTCAATGGATCTTCGGTACACCTCCATTGCACTAGATGGAACTGAATAAAATAAGCTTTCCTGCACATTAACATTGCAACGTTATAGAGCTACCCACAACACTCGTATTCAACTGAAAGGCCACAGAACAACCAAATGACTAGTTTCATACTTCTGTGAGGTGATCATTCCAAGATAACTCCAATAGGGCAGGTTCACACATATTTTCAGGAGTCGATGGTGCTGCTGCTTGAAGATGGGGGATAGAAGATTTGACAAACTTCAAAAATTTACGTGCATATTCCATGACACCAGAAGCCAAACATTTTTTGCCACTATCACATTCCGATTCCTTCCTCGTGTCCTGCATATGATAACTGTATTAGTACTTGGCAATATACCAAAAAGAAATTATCCAGTGTAACAAAAGAGGAACAAAACCCGAGCAAGCTCTTAGACTTAAAGATGGAAGACTATTCCAAGAAAAGCATAGTGATCCAGCATCACAATCCTAGGAGGCAAATATACGAAGTACGTGTATCAAGCTTATAGTACGATCACAAACTTAATAATATGGTTCCAGCACTTCACAAATTCACAATGTGTCAATTCTTCAACCAAGATACATACATATGTGTGCGTGTGTGTGTCTGTGTGTGTACATATATATACATATATATTTGTGTGTGCGTGTGCATGTGCGCGTCCACAGAAAAGAAAGATTGGAAATCATATAATCATCCTTGCCATAAGAACCATAGGAGATAGATTGTGAGGCAGTCGTATACCTTATCAGTTCCCAAGCTGGTCTCCTCAAGCTCCCTAGGAACCTCCACGGAACTCCAGAACTGCAAGACAGCATTAGCTAGGGTTGCAGCTAAGCTTTTCATCTTTCTATGCTGATCTCGTTCCTCAAATTTCAAGTGACACATAAAAGCAACTCGATGGGAAATCTGCATAGCAGCAGTCATCTTCCAAAGACGCTCCTAGAAATCAAAAGGTAAAAGTGAGTTTAAAAAGAAAATGCAATACGGTTACTAAGTGGAAAATGTTCCAATAACAGAAAGGCTGACTATTCATTTCCATACTTTCTTGTAATAACCAACATTACAAACCATAAAACCCATAATTTTCCATTTAAGTAGATAAAATAGATCAGAAAGCTGATCAACTAATCAGACCTGCGCAAAATCATTTGCCAGCCATGCCATTTCTTCGAGGACAAAGTCCCATTGGGATCTTGTACGAACCTCCACTGGTATGGTACCCAAAGATAACTTGGCAATCATCTTTCTCTTTGCCTATTAGTGTAATATGTTAGCCATAAACGACTATGAACATAAATGTACATAGAGTTTCATGTTAAGACCACCAGGCCAAGTTGAAAAAGAGAACCTGTATAGCCCGTGCCTCCTCAAGGATAGAGTCCTCCTTCAAAGTATTTCTTGAGCCAGCGTCTAAACTATGCTGATGTTTCAATACTGTATTGAGAGGCCCTGGCAATACGTTTTTGCTACAAATACTGGTTTCTGCAGCTGCCTGAGACTTGCTTGGACACAAAGAGCTGTTGCTAGTGTCAGCTAATCCACTACTAACTTTCATGCCAGTTTCCAGTGAATCCAAGTCATCTTGTTGTTTTCTCTCAGTTTCGGTAGAACATATCTTTTTATTTTGCAGCTCAACCATACTTCTATGACCTTGATTTTCGTCTTTGAGCGATTTCATTTGGCTTCGATTCCCAGAATTTTGCTCACTAATAATGATGGTAGAGTCACCAGCCTCCTCACTCTTTGTATTTGCCATTTCACCAACTGTTGGATCCAGTATCCCCCCTACTCCTAAAGCACTCTGCATAGGGATTCTGTTGGAGTCATATTTTTCCACTCTATGGAGATCTATTTTAGTATCTACATCTACTTCAGCATTGTTAACATGAGAGGACTCTTGATCTAACCCTTGTTCCCCTACAGCTGCACTATTTGTTGATCTTTCTTTCTCTCCTCCGGGATCCTTAAGGCCATTCAGTTGGGTGGTATTAGTTTCCTGGCTACCTGTCAGTCCAGCTTTGAGAGAATCGATTACTGCACTAGGAGAGACAGTATTTGCTTTCTCCCCAGTAAGACCAGTCTCTCTGGAAGTCACATCTGCAGAACTCTTTCGATTCGCAATATCTACTTTCTCTTTCACTAAATTATTTTTTGTTGTAGCAGTGCTGTCTCGTACAGCCAGTCCATCATCTTCTGTGTTCAACAAGTTGCTTGGGCCTACATTTTTTGAAACGGTATTACCATTTAAAGTTGCAGAGCTTGGGCAAGATACAGAAGACGTATGCCTATTCCTTTGATTGTTTGCTTCAGGAATGGAACCCTTTACATCCACAGATTCTCTGCGAGTAGCAAGACCACCACGGCTCTGAACTAACTCCATAGAACTTGACCGTGCTGGATCACGATTTATCTTTGATCTGTTCCTACGAGCATATGGGCGAAAAATGGCAGAATCTTCAGCTTCCTTAGTATTCTGGAAATTGTTCGATTTCAAAGACCGTTCTGATTCAGAAGTTCTGCTTCTCTTATTAGGATATTTTGAATTTTTTTCTCCTTCGACTAACTTTTTTTCAGCATCAAACAGTAACAGATTATCAGCTGTATTGGGTTCAGAAACTCCAGGTCTACCACTACTTTCCACGGAATCGCCATGTGGTGAGGCGGTTCGGGGAAAACTATCCTTGACTTCACTGAGGTTAAAAAGGGAAAGAATCATGAGTTGATCTATGATATCTACAAGAATCATGAATTAATACACGAAATCTAACAAGAAAAACTAAAACAAACAAGTCAATACCTCTTTACAAGATGATCTACTCGCTTATCTGTGAATGATGTAGATTGGACGCTATGTGAAGTTGCATTAACGAACTTGAAATCCAAGGGATTTCCACCCTAAAGTAGAGAGGAGAATAGTCAATACTTATCATAATAAGTCTCTAAATGCAAACTGAAAAAGAGGAATAAGTATACATACTTTCTCCAGAAACTCCAATTCTCTCCTCCTTTCCTCACGCACATCATACTCCTGCCTGTTGCGCAAATCAATTTCGTTTACGCAATAAAAACGATTAGCATCCAAAGAAAACATAAAACACTAAACGCAAAGGGAAAGGAAGAGCAACAATCTGCAATATACCTTAGCTCCGCTTGAGCCTTCTCAATTTCCGCTTGACGCGGAGATGATTTAACACCAATATCACCTCCACTATCGATAACTCCTCCCATGGAATCAACCTCGGCATTTACTAGAAAATATCCTGTAACACTTCCATGCATCACCACTTTTGCTATCCCATTAATTCAATCTCTAACTAGCATCGAAATAATCACTAGTCTATATATTAACCTGCAAAAAAAAAAATCCTAAAACATTAACATATGTGCATAAACTGTAGTCAAATATTAGTATGTGTAATGCGAGAACCATAATCAAATCACCCAGAAACTAGAAATAGAAGTGAAACAAGAGTAATTAATACAAACAGGAACCAAACTTGAAACGAAAGCTGAGCTATACAAGAATGATTAAGTAAGCACATTTTTGAGAAACCCCAACGAAATTTGAGCATTCTATTCAAATTTGCGAGCAAAGAGAAGACTCGAAAAGGTAAGAATCAACGAGAAATCTCAAATTAAGGTGAAGAAGAAGAGAGAATTGAGCAAAGAGTACCTGAAATTTGGACGTGTGAGAAATTAGGGCACAAAAAAGGGCAATCACAAAATCAGAATTAGTTTTTCTCTCTCCTAGGGCTTTTTTATGAAGAAAACAAACCCCAAACAAATTCCTCTTCGATGAATTCGAAATCGAAGAAGACGAAGACGAAGAAGAAGAAGAAGAAGAAGAAGAATTTCTTGGATAAAATGAAAAAGGAATTGGTGAATTTCAATCTCGTAAAATTGCAAATTTCTGTTTCCCTCTCACAGGAAATTTTTTGTTTGTTGTTTTTTTCCTCTCTCTCTCTTCGATGCAACTATGCGACTCTGGCTCTCGCTATGTGTATTGGGCCTTATTAAGGCCTTTTGCTTAAAAGTTTAGTTTTGTTATTTATTTTCTTCCTTTTGGGCCCTTTTGATTGAAACGACCATGATAAAAAAATTCGTATATAAACTAGATTAAGGATGTGCATACATATATATGTTAGTACAGGTTTGTAAGCTAATATCTTATAATAAAATATGAAAACAAATAATTAAAATTATAAAATAAAATTAGTTCAGCTGAAATTTGAATTTTATAATAAAATTTTATACGTGGATTCAAAAAGAAAATATTAATTCTAAAAATGCTTATAGATTTAATCAAAATGAAAATAATATCAGCGAAACTAAATTTATATTTATTATAAATCAAATATACAAAGGGATCTCGAGTGCTTACACACAGGGCCGGTCCTGAGCACAGCCCAAGGAGGCGTGGGCCTTAGGCCTCCGAATTTTTCCAGTTTATTAGTATTACAAAAAAGCTCCCGAATTTTTTTTTGCAAAAAAACCCTCAAATTTAAAAATATCTTTAGAAAACCTAAAAAAAATAACAAATTTGGCTTTGGGGCCCAGATTTTCAAGCCCGGCCCTGCCTAGTACTTTGTGAAATGTGTGTCACAACAATTCTATTGCAACCATAATCATCCTCGAAGAAATTGATAGAAAGATAAAGGAGACTATCTCAAATAAAATGCGTAAGCCGCCATTTCGAGAGCTAATATGTGTGTGCTCATACAATCATCTTCACAAATCACTAAGGATACCCTTCCTTGGTTTTTTACTTCTTTTTTGGCAAGGTAGTGTAACTTATAGATTCTGCTTTTTGTAAAATATAAACTTGATTATTAATGATATTTACTTTCTATGAAAAAAAAAGTATGTGGGAAAATTTTTGTTGAATTTTGCTCGTTCTCCTTGTAATTATACCTTTATCAAGCTTTGTCGTTCAGCTCCATGTACTTAAGGTTAGCTCTATGTATCTTGGCACGTTCTGGTTCGACACTCCAAAAATATCCGAGTGCGGTTTTGACTCATTCCAACTTTCAATTCTGCTGAAAGATATTGCTTTTACAACTGATCATGTGCTTTTGGGCCAACAGTTTCTTGTCATGCCCACGATGGATCTGTTTCTCGATTTGGCCGAAGGCCAATTCATTAATTGTTATTAATTTGTCTTTAGATATGTTAATGTTGGGCTTTTAAGGGTCCGATTTGAGTGACCAATTCAGACCCACTAGTTTTTCCTAGTCACAAAGTATTATGCAATTAATACTTAGTTGACGGATGTCTCTTTTACCTAGGAGCATTGAACCTTACCGGACTCGAATTTAGGTTAAATCATCACGAATCACATCAAATCTTTATGCTTGTAATCTTACGGTCTGTTTGTCCTCCTTTGTTAACCAACGGTCAAAATCGCGGAATTGGACTGAGAGAGATGAAAAACAAAGAAGTGTAGGCGGCGATCATGTGGGATACGTCACCACGTTCCTTGTAAAAAGTAACTTTGGCCTCACCACTTAAGAGGAACATTTTCTCTCCCTTATCTTTATCACAATGATTTTTCACCTTCTCTCTTACGGTTAAACTTCCTTTTACTTCTCTAGATCTATTCACCTTCTTCTTCGCTCCTTCTCCTCAAATTTTTGTGAATCATTGAAATATTTTCTCCCTTCTGACCTACGTTTCTCTTAACTTCGAATTTTCTCTGACATCCATGGCAAGTGATGCTCTCGAAGTCAGATGGAGACCCTACGAGATATCAAAGGTGACATCAGAGAAACTTTGACGGGTTAACCTGGGTACCGTTCATAAAGGCTATAAATATGTTTTTAACTTTGCAAACTTAAGTTTTCTTTTATGCATTTTTAGTTCTAGTTTCTTAAAACATTTATACTTTGATGTTCTAAGTTTATCACACTTTAGTATTGTTTAATCTATCTTTTATGTTTTAAAGTCTTTGTTAATTTTTTCTAAGTTCTTATTTACAGTATGCTTACTTTAGATTTCATTTTGTCTTTCCATAAAGCCAGGACTAGTAGTCTCATCATTGGATTATGGATCTAGTAGATTGTAGGAATTTAAGAGATGATTAATGATGTTTAAGTTTTGATAGATAAATATCATCAACATGGGTTGTGTTTAATACTAGTATTTGACTTGATCTCTCAATCTAGATCTTAGATTATTTTTCGTCCAAAAGGTGTGTGGAAATGCTTGAACCACTTTATATTAAAAAAATTCCCTATCGAAGAAAAGTTGATGTTACGATTATTCGTGAACTTAATGGCCTTATTCTATCATGGTTGAAGATTGTTAAATTTCGAAATGAAAGCTTAGCTAAGTTAGATCATTAACAAAGTAATTAGTATCACGAAAGTGTGCTAAGTTATATTAGTGATCCATGTTCTATGATTGATCTTTAATTAGAAGTCTTGCATCATTAGTTGTATTTTGTTTACTCTTGATCAATTGCCAGGCCTATGGTTTAATATCTCCATTTTGAATTCAAATTATCTACTTCTCAGTTATTGATTGCTTTAGTTAGTTGTCTTTTTAAAGTTTGCATTTTGTGACTATTTCAACCAACCAATCTTCTTGCTTTAGTTTAAGAGTGAAAATTTATGGCTTAGTTTAAGAGTGTTCGATCATATACTATGCCTCAAACGAATCATGAATTTATTTGTTGGTGTGTCTTAAGTTCTTGCAAATGCACTCCTTACACCCTCATAACCAGGCCTGGTCTTAGGTTTTACTTCATTAGATCACCACTAACGGTGATCTCTCACTTAGTTTCTAGGTAATTAAAAAACTAAAAATAATAAAAATCACAAAAGAGATGATACGTTTCTAAAGAGAGAAACGGTTTTACACTATTGCAGAGACAAAATACTATGGGGATGCTTGGCAAGA
Source organism: Arabis alpina (assembly GCA_900128785.1). Lineage (NCBI taxonomy): Eukaryota > Viridiplantae > Streptophyta > Magnoliopsida > Brassicales > Brassicaceae > Arabis > Arabis alpina. The sequence continues at coordinate 16,764,284 of LT669791.1, forward strand.
GTCTTTTAAGACTTTAAAATTTTTAACAGCTTTTAAAGCATGTTTTTTGCCAAGCATAATTTAATGGTTTTATTAGTTTTAAAGACATAAAAGCTTGTCTTTTACTTTTTGGTCTTGTTATACTCATTTTTTTTAAAGCCTCCGAAACCAAGATTTAACAATTACAAATGGATTTATTTATTATTCTTCTCTTTTCCCAAAATTATCAAAAACTCTTTGTAGATTTATATATAATTTAGTACTAAAATATTTTGATTGATTAATTACTATCTTTTTTTCTATTCTTTTGAGATCCATTTTTATATAAATGAATAAAATATCAAAAGTTTATAAAAGTGAATGAAAACTACAACTTTTTACAAAATGAATAAAAATAATTTTTTGTCAAATGAATGAAAATATCAATGTATTGCAACATGAATAAAAATAACATATTTTTGCAAAATGAATAAAAAATTAAAATAACAGTCAAAGATTTTACCGATTATATTACCAAATAGTCTTTTATTTACAGCCAAAATATCAACAGCCTAAAGTTACAACATTAACAGCCAAAAACCTACAGCAAAAATCTAAATTTTAGTCATTACCAAGCGCCCCCTATATGTGAGAGACATGTGAGAGACCAAAGGAGGTTTCACCGTTGATAGTGCTCTTAACTGCATCAAAAATAATTACTTCAGTTTGTTTGGAGAATAACACATCTCGCAATTATAAACTACGAATCGAGCGTTTGAAATGTTAACATTAGTCATGGGTACATGTTCTATTGGGTTTAGAAATTTTAGACCCACATAAGAACATGTAAGATTTCGGGTCGGGTACATGTTCGGTTCTTACGAGTACATGTTCGGGACGAGTCAGAATTAATTGTACATGTAAATTCCCATAAAATTTGGGATACAGGTTTGGGTTAATTTTATTATATCAAAACATTTTTTTACCCGGAATTTACAAAAAATAACATGTAAAATAAAAAATATATGAAGCAAATACAATACAAAATATTTGAAATATCAAATATATGATTCAAATATTTGAAAATGTGATACAAAAATTTCAAATCTAAAATTAAAACGGATTAAAAATGTGACAAAAATACCTAATAGAGTAAAATATATGTACTCATATTAAAATTTGCATCCATTGGTAGGAACATGTACATGCGGATATGATTTTATGTCCAATTAGATAAAATCTATATATCCGTCCATAAACATGAACCTGTTTTTTTGGGGTCTGCTCCAAATTCATGTATTCGGATCCAATTTTTATGTTCAGGTTTAGTTGAAAATGTCATTTTCGACGTGTGGAAGGTAGCATCAATTCAATGTAGGAATATTTGCCAAATTGCCATGTTTTGAAACTCATTTTGTCCCAATGCCCATTCTACCATGTTTTAAGTCCTATTAACCTCCATTTTAGTTGAAACTCTAATTTACCCCTCTAATTAGAGTTGACTCTAATTTTATAGTTAAAACAAATAATTAAAAATAATATATAAATGATTTTATAGTTAAAACATTATATATATTAAAACAGAAATTCTAAAAAACAAATATCCCTAAATAATAAACCTATAATCGTGGCTTTGAAGCCTTTATTGTTTTCTCCGTCGGTGTTGTCTTCGTCTATTGAGACGAAACTGAAAATCAGTTCCGGCGACAGCTCCGTCGACTCCAAATCTCTCGACTCGGGTTTCATCTCTCGACTCTGAATTTCAAAACGCAAGCTTTGTTCCCTAAGAACATAACCCTAATTTGTCTTCTCTTTCGCTCGATCGAATCTTCTGTGTTTTCCCAACAAAGTCTCAATTTTCCGTATCTCTTGTCTCTACAAACACGTTCGAGTATCTCTTCTCACTCAATTGGTTAGTATTTTTGTCATTCACTCGATTTCTATCTTCTTTCACTTGATTTGCATTTATTTGTCTTCTCTTTCGCTCGAATGAATCTTCTGTGTTTTCCCAATAAAGTTTCAATTTTCTGTATCGCATGTCTCTACAAACACGTTCGAGTATCTCTTCTCACTCAATTGGTTAGTAGTTTTGTCATTTAACGATTTCTATCTTCTTTCACTTGATTTGCAGTTTACTCGAAAAGTCTACACGAATTGAACTCCAATATGTGATATTGTTCGTTTGAAGACTATCTTTTTAAGGTATCTACTCCAATGGATTTGATTGATTTTCTACGATAAATTGTTACATTGAGTTGCATATCCGAGTTGGATTGTACACGACTTTGGTTGTTTTTGTATTTTTTTTTTGTTTAGTTGAAATCTACCAAAATCTAGTTTGATGAAACTCAAGTTTTGTTTCGATACCCAATTTGGTGAATTTTATCAAAGTTTTGTTTCATTTTGATGATTTACAATTTTGAGAATATGAGCTAATGTTCAGATTGTTAAATACAAAGCTATAGTCATTGTGTTATAGGAATATATGTGTGTGTAAATACATTTCTTCTGCTTTCTAAATTATATATGAAACACATGTTGTATATGTCTTTTACATTATATTTGTCTCTATTTAATTTCAATGTTTAATTGTTGTTTAACTCATTGTAGGTATGGATGTGGAGTTGCCAAAGAGACTTTTCAGTTCAGGATATGAACCGGAAGTTCTGAAAATCAACAACGGTTGCAGGATGTCCATTCTTGAATTGTTGAAGAAATGGATCCCAAAAGAGTATAATGAAGTCAAGACAGATTCGGTGTTTGCTAACATCATAGCAATCCATGAAAACCGTTTGAAGTACTCTGCGAGACTCATACACAGCTTCATGTGTAGGCAGATTGATGTCTCCAAGAAGAATGAGTTGTGGGTTGTGTTTGCTAATAGGCCTCTTCGGTTCTCTTTGCAAGAGTTCTACGCGGTGACTGGGCTTAGTGTCACAAAATGCACCAAGTACAACTTCAAGCAGTGGGTATATGATGATGGTTTTTGGGGTAATTTGTTAAAGGATGACACTAACATATGCATGAAAGACATTAGGGACACAAACTTCTTTAAGACGGTCCAAACGTGGTCGCGGCTGAATAAATTGCGATTGGTGTATGTGTGTGTCATTGGTGGATTATTGTTATCATTAAACGAGAAGGTCCCTATCTCACACGATTACATCAAAGTGGCTATGGATGTTCGTAAGCTGCGCGCTTATCATTGGGGTATTGACGCATTTGATCATCTACTGGTTTGTATCACGAATGCTAGGGACAAACTGACGCAGAGGAATGGCTACAGTTTGCATGGTTTCAGTTATGCATTTCAGATTTGGATCATGGAAGCTATACCAGACATTGAGGCTATGGTGGGTAAACAATATGTTGAGGATGAGTTTGTATTCCCTAGGTGTTCAAACTGGTCAGGAGCTGCAAACATCTCTTATGGAGAAATCAGACAACTAGAGCTATCATTCAGACCAGATGTGAGTACTTTTAGTATTGTTTTCTCTTTCTCTCATAGTTCATTTATAAGTAGGATACTAATATCACTACTATACCATTGTTTTTGTAGACTGTTTTGCATCTCTTCCACTGGGAATGGTGACGTAATCGAGGCTTGTATCTACAAAAGAAGCGATACAGTAGATGAAAGAGTTGATCTTCTGATGGAGTTCATTAAAGATGGACAAGACTGGCGTGATTTGATTTGGGAAGTTATGCAACCTGCTACGGTTCCTCTGACTCAGGTTGTGGAAAAGGAGGCAGAGAGAGACGCTGAGTTTGTTGATGCGGTTGCTGATATTGATTCACCAATCGCATCGAACAGCCCCGCATCCACATCAAGGAAGGGTAAGAGCAAGGTCTATGACGTTGGTGTTGAGGAACGGAAGCGTAAAGTGTTGTGTCGACGCTCTGAAGTTGCTATGAATGAAGACATGAAGTCTTTTATTAAGAATATGTTTGAAGCTTCATTCACTTCCTTTAAGAAGGAGTTCCAACATGAGTTTCAGCAGAAATTTGTGACACCATTTGGTGATCGAATATCGAAGATGGAAGCTGAGATTAGGGGTCTCAAAGATGTGGCAACACCAGTGGCAGTACCAAGAACCAGTGGAGAACCATCTACCATCTTCGAACCCGACAACACTAGCCCAAAGAAGCAATCGCAGCCAGAGAAGAGAAAGGTAAAGAAGAAAAAACAACTCTAATTCATGTTCCCTTATGATCTTGTGTTGTGAACTTTGACCGTTTATGAACATGCTTTGTTGGAAAATGATTGTGTAATATATGTCATTTTAGGGTGTTTTTGTAATGCTTTGTAACATATAAATTGTATAATTAACTTGTATAACTAGACTTGTTGTTCGACTATGTGAACTATCACTTGTGTAACATGATTTGTTTTCTTTTCTTTGTACACTCACTTTTTTTGTTATTTGTTTTCGATTTACCAGGACGAAAGACTGAGCAAAATAGAGTTCAATGTGTCTTTGGATAATCTTCATGATGTATCTTTATCTCAGACGTCTAACATTAACCAAGAATTAGACACTCAAGAATTCATCCGAAAAACCGCAGATAGACTTTCACAACCGTCATTTGTTTCTGGTTTTGATCCAACACCGTCTTCGAAAGTCAAGGAGTCAGATGACTGGTTGACTCCGTCGTCTTCTTTCCGACCCGTCAAGAAATCAACGAAACGCGAGAAGAAGAAATCTAGTGAGAAAAACTTCACGGAAATGGAATGGTGCCATACAGGGCACAACGATCCTGATGCATAATTGTGTTTTAGTGAAGAAAAAGATTGGGAAAAATTGTTGGAATGGTCCAATCCGTCAGAGTATGTTTTACATAAACCCAGTTTAGTTTAAATCAGTTGGAATTGATTTGCTTCTCTAATTAGTAGCAACATGTTTTTGTTACAGTGGTAGGAAACTACAAATTGGTCCAAGCGTGTTCAATTACGAAATGGCAAACCGACTCATTGTACCTACAAAATGGCTTGAGACACCGGTTAGTTGTTACTATCTAAGTTTAATTTGGTTTCACATTTTTAGCATAGAAGCTACTCAGACTTTTACTAACTAACGTGTACACGTTTTTATAGGAAATAGATGCAGCCATGTACTTGTTACAGGAGAAAACTTCTTTGCGACGATGGAAAGTAGATCGTGTTGCTTTCATGAGCACTTCGTTTTGTATCCATATCAACAATGTATACCGGCATTTCGATAAGAAATCATTCAAAGTTGACGATTTGCTATTGGCGTATGGACGCGGTCAGCTTCCTGCTCAAGGGAAGACAAACAAAGTTTGGGATGTGGACGTGGACCGTATGTACGTTATACTCAACGTCACCAACAACCACTGGATCTCAATGTGTATCAGTTTCAATCTAGAGCAATAGAAGTCTTCGATTGTGGTGGCGGGAAGCGTTGGAAAAATGAAGTGGACCCGTTTGCAATACTGATCCCTCGTATTGTCAAAGCACTTAAACCTGTGGAAGAGGGCAAACAAATGAGGATCACTCCTTATTCAGTTAAGTATGCGCCCATGCAAGCTGGATTGAATCAGAATTCATGTCATTGCGGAGTGTATGCTTTGAAGTTCATCGAGTGTCACACGCTTCTAATGGACTTTAATCTGCTACATGACGACAACATTAGAGCGGCATGATTTAGGATTGCAGTTGATCTTTTTCTAGCGGCAAATGATCCTATTTTAGTTGAAATGATTAAACATTACCCACCACCTCCTGCGTTTAACGATGGCATCGTCGTGGAGATCGAATGAGATTTAGGATTGCACTGGACTTACGTTTGTACTCAATTTCGTATTTCGGCTATGTTTTTTTGGAAATATTTCACTTGACATTATTAACTTTTGTTGCAACCATGACGTTTTTAAATTAAATTTTTGTATTTTTCTCATATAACCCATTTTTTGGTAAGAAATGCCTTCATTTATTACAAATGTACATTCGGTTGGAAATAAACTTGCCTTTATTGGAAATAAACATTCATTTATAACCTATAAGTGATCTACCTATTTATAACTAACAGTTAGATTAGTTGTAAATTAAGTTTTTATGGAAATAATTGGAGTTTTATCATTTTAAGATTGGTTTAGGGTATAAGTTATGGAATACTTTGGGGTTTTACCATTTTAACATTAACCGTAAGATTCGTTTAGGGTATAGATTATAAAAGACTTGGAGTTTTATCATTTTAAGATTGGTTTAGGGTATAAGTTATGAAATACTTTGGGGTTTTACCATTTTTTGAAAGAACATACACTTTTGAAAAAAATAACATTATACGTAAGATTCGTTTAGGGTATAGATTATAAAAGACTTGGAGTTTTATCATTTTAAGATTGGTTTAGGGTATAAGTTATGAAATACTTTGGGGTTTTACCATTTTTTGAAAGAACATACACTTTTGAAAAAAATAACATTATACGTAAGATTCGTTTAGGGTATAGATTATAAAAGACTTGGAGTTTTATCATTTTAAGATTGGTTTAGGGTATAAGTTATGAAATACTTTGGGGTTTTACCATTTTTTGAAAGAACATACACTTTTTTAAAAAATAACATTACACGTAAGATTCGTTTAGGGTATAGATTATAAAAGACTTGGAGTTTTATCATTTTAAAATTGGTTTAGGGTATAAGTTATGAAATACTTTGGGGTTTTACCATTTTTTGAAAGAACATACACTTTTTTAAAAAATAACATTATACGTAAGATTCATTTAGGGTATAGATTATAAAAGACTTGGAGTTTTATCATTTTAAGATTGGTTTAGGGTATAAGTTATGAAATACTTTGGGGTTTTACCATTTTTTGAAAGAACATACACTTTTAAAAAAAATAACATTACACGTAAGATTGGTTTAGGGTATAGATTATAAAAGACTTGGAGTTTTATCATTTTAAGATTGGTTTAGGGTATAAGTTATGAAATACTTTGGGGTTTTATCATTTTTTGAAAGAACATACACTTTTTTAAAAAATAACATTATACGTAAGATTCGTTTAGGGTATAGATTATAAAAGACTTGGAGTTTTATCATTTTAAGATTGGTTTAGGGTATAAGTTATGAAATACTTTGGGGTTTTACCATTTTCAATATTGGTTTAGGGTATAGGGTTTAGGATATAGGTTATGAAAAACGTCAAAAAGTGTCATTGAGTAAGGTCGAACCCTTGACCTTTAAGAATGTTAATGTGCGTTGGTTAACCAATTGAGCTGGGGGTTTTAATCGAACGATAAGGAAAGTTAATTAACTTATTCATGTTTCTCATGTGTGATCCTGGTTCGGTTCAAGTGTGGTATAATGTAAGTGAATTTCATTTCATTTAAATCAAACCAAGAACGTCAAGTTGTATAAGCATGAACACGGGTTCTTGAGTATATAAACCCTGTTTTTCTGAGTTCTCTTTGTTCGTATCAAAACTTGTTTTTCAATTTCTTTAGACATTCTGACCTAGATATCTCAATTATTGATGGAATCTAGAGATTTTTGGGTCCATTCCGTACGGATTCCTCCATTCTTTACGATTTTGTGATTCACTCACTCGATCCGGTAAGGTATGTAATTTGATTCGCGAATTTTCAGTCCGATATTCATGGCTTCATGGCCTACTAGGATGAATTCATGAATAACCTGATTTGGTATTTTCTCATTTTTGTATAGTAATGAGTAACCTGTCATCTGGTTCAAGTCGTACCAGCTACGTTAGGGGTATTCCTAGACGATGTAATTGTGGAGAACCCACTATAATTCTCAAATCAACGACGGAGAAGAACCCGGGTCGCAAGTTTTACTGTTGCACAGCCGCGAATGATAGAGCATTCGGGCATGTTTTCAAGTGGGCGAAGGAGTCTCAGTTGGAAGAGTATGATGTTTTATCAGAAAAACAAGCAACCATTGTTGAGGACATTGAGAAGATAGTAGATTCTGAGAAACATATGATGGATACAATAGAAAACCTACTAGAGAAGACAAACAAGCTTGAGTGTGAAGTTAAGACATTGAAGAAGACAATTAACAACATTGGTGTCTGTTTAGCGATAGCTGTGGGTTTTTATTGTTTGCGTAGTATGTTGTAATTGATAGCTGTGGGTTTTCAATGTTGAACACGAGACAACATTAGTTTTGAATTTCATGTTAACATTATCTCCTTATAAATCAAAACGAACATTATCTTGTTTGCGTAGTATGTTCTATATGAAGTTTCAAAATCAAACAATAAACTCTTCTTGAAACGTTAAAAACATCAAACTGAATAAGTAAGTTTCAAAATCAAACAATAAACTCTTCTTGAAACGTTAAAAACATCAAACTGAATAAGTACTTAAACACGTTCAAAATACAGAATTGGAAAAAAAACCAAGAAGAAAACGGTGGGAAGCATCTTTATATCGGCATATCACATGTCGATCTGTTGTGGCCTGTATTCTGACACCGACTACACTTGCGCCTCTTCTTCGAACTGCTTGATCCGTTTGACCCATTACGTATCTTATCTTCAACTGATTCGAATCTTCTTTTTCTTCGCCTTCCCGCAGCTCTTCGTGTTTTTGGATGTATGACTTTGGCACTTCCAATGTCAGATGGGACACGCCATGCATCCTCACTAACATGTATTGGATTAATGGGTTCTTCATAAGCAATTCTCCATGTGGCAGTCGTGTAATTGTCGTCGGAGAGTGAATGTATCGCCCTTCCTACGGATAGTGCTGCTTTATTGGCGTGTCTACAAGGAATTTTTTGCAAGTCGTACTTTCCACATGAACACGTTCTCTCCACCAAATCCACAAGGCAGTCGATTCTGTCGCCAATGACGTGAAACTTATCATCGTTAATCGGTTGAACACTAAATGTTTTACCCTTCTCAATCCTTCTTGCAATCATTGTCTCCCCTTTAATGGTCAAAGGTTGTTCATGCTTGGTGCTCTTTAATCTACGCTTATGAAACCATCGAGTCAACATTTCTCTGATGCTGTCCAACAAAGGAATTACCGGATATTCTCTAGGTGCTCGCAATGCAGAGTTTATCGATTCAGCAGGGTTTGTGGTTCTAACGTCGTACCTGAAACCCGGAAATTGACAACGAGCCCATTTCCTTATGTCAGCTTCAAGTAGATATTTCCCAACGCTTGGACTGACATTGCAAAGATGAGTGAACTTCTTCTCAAAATCAGGAACCCTATACGTTTTTGAACAATCTGCAACCATAGCAAGAATATCCTTTCCAATATAATTCTTCGCCACATTACTCAGTAAATGATGAATACAAATTCCATGTTTAGCTTGCGGGTATACTTTTTCAAGTGCATTAACAATTGAAGCATGTCTATCAGACACAAAAGCCATACCATGGTCGTCCGGAATAACAACATGTAGTTGCCTCATAAACCACTCCCATGAACGATCGTTCTCCGAATCAACAACCCCAAATGCAATTGGATACAAGTTAGAGTTACCATCCAAAGCTGTAGCAACAAGCAGAGTTCCTTTGAATTTATTCTTAAAAAACGTACCATCAACAACAAGAACTTTCCGCATAGCGTTCTTGAACCCTCTCACAGATTGACCAAAAGCAAAAAATAGATATTTAAATCTATTCTCGCAATTTGTTTCATAATGGTAATGTGAACCCGGATTTGCTGCTTTTAGCATGTACAAGTATTTTGGTATCTTACCATAACTTTTCTCCGGTATGCCTCTAACCATACTAATTGCATATTCACGTGCATCCCAAGCTAAAGAATAAGTGAGCTCCACTCCATGCTCGGTAAGCATCATCTGAATGATCTCGATTGGTTTAGGTCCTTCTTTGGCCCCCTTATATCTATGCATAATCAACCTTCCTATTGTTTTTGCCGAAGGAGTCTTTCCAATGTTGGTTTTGCTCGAAGGAGCACATGTATGTTTACCCACATACTTATTGATAATGAAAGACTTTGTCCCTGGGACAGATGCGGCACGAAGTCTCCAATTGCATCTGTTTTTTGGACAACGTATAATCCACCTTGTAGTGTCTGATTTATGAACCTTATAGTCAAAGTTGTACTTCACTGCAACCATTTCCATTGTTGACTTCAAAACCTTTTTGCTTTCAAAACGCTGAGACTTCGTTAGAGCATTCTCCACAGAAAATGGAACTATGTTCTCAACTATGTTCTCACTCGCTTCACCATCATCGCTTTCGTCAACAACATCACGGGTTTTAGGGTTTGCATCGACACCACCTTCCTCTTCAGATTTCTTCAGCTTTAACTCGGGGATCGGTTCGTTTTTTGCAGCCCTAATGACACATACTTCTTCTGGATTCTCGGGCTGTTTATTCAAATCTAAATCAACAAGAGGTTTCAATGTCACACACAACTGTGTAGATGGTTTCTTCTTTAAGTATCCAACAAAGTTTTTAAGTTGCCAATCATTGAAGATGATAACCGGAGGAGATCCTAGCTTGTTTATCAACTCCTCGGGTAGAAAACTGCATTCGACCTTAATATCGCGTTGATCGATTCCGTAATCTTCTGAAACCATAGCCTTCAACTCCTCAACAGTACTTGTAGACTCTAGAGCCATTAATCGACCTCCTTTTAATTCGTCTACAACAAAGTTCCATCCATTTTTGGTGCACAATATCCATTCCCCGCATGTTGTATAGATATGCAACATATTAATAAATAGAATACAACAAAGAATGGAGATGACAAAGAGAAGAAGGTAAAGAACGAAGAAGAAGACGAAGAAAGAGACGATAGGTTAGATTTGTTAGAGATATCTTCCAGCCTTCTAGTTTTAGGAAACTGAATATTTAGCTCCTACAATTAGGGAAGTTAAAAACTAGAAAAAAATGTGGAGTAATTTAAAAACTGAAAAAGATAAAAAACCACACTAGATGACCCTCGAACTTATGATGTACGAGTGAAACAATGACGTTGCAAGATCAATTCGGCTATAGATAATTCATTGTTCATTGTTTCAATAAAAGTATAGTAAGTACTCCAATATGTTTTTTTTGTTTTTTTTTTGCAGATTATATATAATAAACGTAATTCCAAATTAGTCATATATAGTCATATATAGTCATATAATTCTATACTTAAAAAACGTAACATATATTTTTAAAATTTTATTAGACAATGGTTTTAAAAAAATATTAAATAAGGAAACGTAATTATTGTAATTTTTCTAAATAAGGAAACGTAATTATTGTATTTTTTCTAAATAAGGAAAGCAAATATTTAGATCCTAGATTTAGGGAATTTAATAAGGATTTAATAACTAATCCGTAGAAAACATATTCTACAATCCTCGGTAGATGTTTGATGATGTGGTAGAATTTATATTCTAACGTTGGTAGATTATAATAAAAACGGCAGATTGCGTAATCTACTACCGTAGAAAATTGTACACATCGTGGAATACACATTCTACAAACCGAAGAACATATAACACCTCGCAGAACACATAATCTACGCTTGGTGGATAACAGTGTAGTTAGCAGAACCAAAAGTCAACAGTTTCGTAGACGTAGAACGTGGATTCTGGAGCCGTAGAAGGAGATTATAACATTAATTTTGAACATTATTTTTAACCTAGAAAAATATTTGAAAATATCGAATGACTGTTATTTACATGTTTATAATTTTAAGATTTTTTAAAAAATTTAAAACATATTATTTCTATTTATTTATTTTTGGGCTAAGGGTACTTTAGACCAAAATTGGTCAAAAAGTAAAATGGGCATTGGGACAAACACAATTTCAATGTGGGGCAATTTGACAAATTCCCCTTCAATGTATTGGTCAACAAAATTACTTTAATAACTATTAGTTGATTATTATACATGATATTTTTCATATAGTAGCAAAACCAAATAATTGATTAGCTTGTTGTTATAATTTTGTTTTCTATTCAAGATATAGAGAAACTGACCGCCGTAAAGACGCAAACTCATTTTTTATTCATATTATTGAGAGTACATATAAAATTATGAATAGATTAGTTATTCGGAGAACTTAACATAGACTAATCCCAACAACAACAATATAATTTGCCATAGAAGGGGATACAAACGCCTGTCTTGCTCCCAATTTTGGTTGCACATGTTGCATTGCATTCCTTTGTGCCTTGACAGAACCCCCATAGACGACATGTAGCCTTAGACTGCCCTATAGCTATAGACTGCCCTATAGCTATAGACTGCCCTATATGGCTCACAAACGTTAACAATATTTCAGTTACAACAATAATTAATGAAATACTATGGGGGCGCTTGGTAATGATTTTTGACTGTTAGTGCTTTGACTGTTATCTTAAATTTTAATAAAAGTCTGTTTGGTAATATATAATCTTTCGAAGTTGTGACGGTTAATTTAATAATTATTAATAAAAAAAATTGTAAATAAAAATAAGTTATCACATAAATCTAAGAAACGTATATTAATAAATACATTTTTAGATTTTATTTTCATTCAATTTGCAAATTTTTTTTATTTTCATCATTTTGCAAAATTTTGATAATTTATTGATTTATATAAAAATGGATCTCAAAAGAATAGGAAAAAAAGAGATAATAATTAGTCAATCAATGTTTTTGAGTTTTAAAGTTATTTATAAATTTTAAAAGAGTTTAAATAATTTTTGGAAAAGAGGAGAGAGAATAAAACATTTAAAACTATTTATTTTTAACTTAAAGCCACTCCAACTAGGCTTTAGAAAAAAATATGAACTAAAGACAAAAAAATAAAAGAAAGGCTTTGAAGACTTTAAAATTTTTTAAGACAATAAATCATATTTGGCAAAAACATGTATTTAAAGGCTTTCAATTTTTTTAAAGATTTAAAAGACACCTTACCAAGCACCCCTATAATTTGTACACACAAACACAATTTTTAATGTCTAGTGAGCATATGATTAAAAATATATAGAACTTTTTAAAAGAAAATTGAATGGAAATATGTTTTTGGAGTTTCGGACAATATGATGCTAACCAAAATTAATGTATATATTACCTGAAATCATAGGCACACATATGAGAGCAAAAACCATCAACAAATGTAATATAAACGATGGAATTTGTTTGGTTGCCATTAGCTATGTTTTTAGAAGCTGCAACAATCCTTTACCTGAGTATCGTTCAATGAAATAAAAACATAAAATAATAAAATTTCAAATCATCATTAGGAAGAACAAAAAATTTAATAAAAACATATGTAATAAAAATTCATAGAATAACAAAACTTAACAATGTAGAAGTAAGGTTCAATTTTTAGTTTTTACTGTTTGATCATTTCAATGGAAAATCTTAACATTTCATACGAAATTGAACTCATGTATTATGATTTGATTTACCTTTTGGTTTTTGATGTTTACTTACTAAGAACTGAATATGTTGGTGTTCTGTGAATGTGTGTGTGTTTATATATAAAAAAATTTCATATTATGGTATTTTGTTTCCATAATTATAAACTTTGACCATAATTTTGGTAAACATGTTTTATTTTTTACTATATGAAGACTAAGAAAGTTTATATTAAATGGATCTATAGTAGTAAAAGGAAGTTAAAATATATGAGGTGACACCCTCACATTCACTTTCAAATGGCTAATTATTCGGCTACCCTTAATGAAATTCGAAATTTTCAGTCCCTTGCCATTATCTCAAAATTACGAAACTGCCACTACTCCATGTTTTAAATTGTTTTGGATCGTTGTCGCCGTGCTTATATTAAAGACAATTAGGCTTCGTCATCTGAGGCCCATTATTGCATTCCATTTTCTATTTTGCGTTTAATTCCTTTCCATAATTTATAGATATGTATCAGTTATGTTGGGTTTGTATGCTTATCTCATCGTATATTTATGATGGATATTCTTTTATATTCTTTTGATATATTCCATACTTATCTTATTTATCCTAGATTTTCGTATATTTTTCATTAAATCTTTATATCCTCATAATATTTTTTGTAACCCTAGGTTATTCTCTTCTTTATATACATCTCTTTCTCTTTACTATCTTCCGTATTGGTTTTTCTTTCGGTGGCGTCTCTTTCTCATTAGTTTTCTAATTGATTTTTTTTGTTCTGTTTTCATGATGCATGTTTTTTTATCCGTGATCTATTATCATGTTCGGTATGTTGTTTCCGTGGTTCTCTATATATTATTCAAAAGGTTTTTATGCTTTTAATTTAATAGTTTTTGCTTCATCTCGAAATAGGAAAAACCGTTTAATAGTGGTTCTATCATCATACGTCTATGGTTTTGTGGTAATAGAACTAGAAGATTCTACTTCCATCTATTTATTATTTTAGATTAATCTAATGAAGAGTTGTATGTTATAACTCATATTGTTTTTCTTATTCTTTCAGTTTATCCTTCTTTTACAGGTGTTTTGGCAGTTAATTTGTTAATAATATATGTATTTAGGCATATTCTGTTCTTGCTCTTCTTCTTTCTTTTGTTAGGTTTTTATCGATCAAGTCTTGCAGAATATTAGTTAATGCGGATGTAATTCGGATGGATGTGGATCATGAATCGCATACTGGTTCTTTTTCGGGTATTATTTCTTTTGTCTTTTCTTCACGGTTCAATTTTCTTAGTTTTAATCATTCTAAAAGAAAGTTAGACCTTATAGTTCTGAGATTTGATGTTTGAGGTTTCTTTTCTGGCCAGCGCTTTATAGTCTTGAATCAAGCCGCTTTCTTCTCTCTCTTTTTTGTTTGAAAAGATTTTTTAAACCACTGGATTTATGAAAAAATTATGAGCGTAATTTATGTGAATCTCTTAAACTCACTCTGCGTTTTTTTGTTGCTAGCATTTAGTTTGGTTTCTAGCCTTTATCCTCTCAAGGTGTTGGATAATTTCAAAAGGCAATTGGCGCTGGAAATCAATGTAATTAAAACACATCATTAAGGCGAAGTGGTTGACATATGTTTACAAACGACATCCTTTAAAGGCATCGAGTTTGTATTTTCTTTTAGATTTTACTCTCTGTTAGTGATATCTTGTGTCTTTACTTGATTTTTTCTTTTTCATTACTATGTGAAACATAATGGTGATGGAGAAGAATATGAAGGCTAAAAGAAACGAAGATAAATCTCAAGGAATGAAAAAAGAATAAAGAAAGAACAAAAGAGGAAAACCCTAGAGACTTCAACTATTTGTAAAAACCGTGATGAAGAAAAAGACAAAAAAATGTGTGTTGTTTCTTTTTAATTTATTGGATGTGGTTGGAACAAGCATTCTCTCAATTTACTTCCATTGGATGTTGTAAGAAAACTCAACCACGCATTCGTATATGATTATAAATGCTTATTATCCGGTCTATGATTCATGAAATTTTTTCATACGAGTTTGTATAGTCGTTCGATTAATTTTGGGTCCAATTGGTTTGGGACTGAATACTCTCGAATTGATTTCAAATCAGGAATATGCATATACGATTTTAGGTATGTCTTAATAGAAGAGTGAGTAGATTGACAAGAATGGACGATGTATGTTTCGCGACAGCCAAGTCAGATTTTGTAGTAAGGTTTACCACAAAATCACTGATTGCAACAACGAGAAGGTCCACGTAGGAGTTGGTGTTGGTGTACAAAATTGAAATTGATTTTACGCCTCACATATATATATATATATATAATAACAAGAGACATATATACATTTCATTTTGTTCTTGGAGTTCTATAAAAGAACTTGGAGAAGCTTGTGTCCAGTGATAGCTTTTGGTTCGAACACAAAATACATGGAAGTTGGCTCAAAAAATACATGGAAGCCTAGCGTGTTCTTTAACATAACGCAGCCGCATCAACTAATTTTTTTACAGAGAATGGTTAAGGTTTTAGTTGCTTGGAGCCCAAGGATGTGGAACTTCATGGCCGATGTTGTTTCCCGGAAACGCAGCGACACGTTTTATTAGTCCCTAAAAATTTCAGCGGCAAGAATAACTCTTAATTTCTTCTTCTCAGCGGCACCATGATTGCTTTGTCGCTACTCGCTACCGCAACGACAAGTAAAAGAACACGCTAGGTAGCTTTATTTCGATGTGATATTGTTTTCTTTTGATGTGTTTCATCCGAGTTATAATTCGCTATTTCATGTGTAATTTAAGGAATAAAATATAGAGAACTCTGAATTTATACTCTGAGATGATAACAATTAGCGTAAAGATTCAATTTTGTCGGCGAATCTTTAAACCTTCGTCCAATTTTTTTCTTCTTATTGAGCTACTTGGTTGCAATCTATTGTACTTTGTGGGAATCTCTAATCTTGAGGCATGTATAGAAGGATCGATTGGTCAATCAGGTCTAGTAAAATTTTGTTACCAAAGGTTCGTCCCAAGCAGAAATTTTTAAAAGGTATGTAATTCTTCCTTGCAAATTTTTGCTGCTGACAATTTATTCTACTGTTTTGCTTTCGAATTGTGTTAGGTTATTATTTATCCAGTTTATATTCTTTTTTTCTCTGCAAACTCTAACTATAAAACCGAGTCGACGACCTTCGAGATTGGTGAAGATCGCTTCGACGATGGATTCGTTGTTTGGTGGGGGAGGTGGTGAAGTAACTTCTGGGTTATGAAATGTAACTCTACGATGGTACATTTCTTCGTTTCTTGAAGAGGAACAAGAAACTATAAGTGGGAACAAGAAAATACGGTATAATCGATGGGGTGCAAGAGCTCGATCTCTGTTAGACAGTTACAATGGCTTCCACAAAACCCAATGCATACTGAAACAGAGAGAAAGAGAGAGAGAGAGAGAGAAGAGTGTTTGGAGCTGGAGATATATGCGTTGCAATTGACTCAAGACCCTTATTGGGCCTCTTCTGCTTGTAGCCATCATTTGCCAGGCCCATTTATTCTGAAGTTTGCCTCCAAATTTTGTTTTTGTTTTAACGACACAATTCTGAAGAAGAGGGTCTGAATTTTGGATGAGAAAATCTTTGCATTATGCACAAATTTACACTGCGAAAACAGTTGTGATTAATACATTGAGACATTTGTGGTGTCTCAGTCTCAGTTTAGAGACTCTATGGGTTTCCATTGATTAAAATCTTTCGATTTCGAGTTTGTACATTGGAGTAAAACCCAGAAACAAAAAGTTGGAGCTCGCTCTCTCTATCACTATTTACATCATTGAGTTTTTCTGTACATATTCATATATCTAAGTATCTAGACAACAAAATATTAGAGGAACATAGAGTTAGTTAGTACGGTTTCCGGCTAATCTTCAACAGGGTCGTCTTGGAGGAATCACTACTTTAAAGAGAGTTGGGAGATCGTTGATATGACCGAATAGGTGACTCCTGTTCATTGAAATATATCATAATATACCATAGCCATAAGATCAAGAATCTCCCAATCTGTTACTGTATTTCTTATTCCTTGAATCACTACATGCTCTTTTAGCATTTGATTCTACCATTAACAAAACCATAATCGAGAAATCAGAATTAGGAACCTCTAAAAGCAACACTCTAAAGCTTCAGTTAACAAGTAGAGTTATGATCCCACCACATGTTATAGTTGCTTCTAACTATTAATAGGACTTTATAATGTCAAACACAGGTTTATCTTTGAGCACCAAACCAACCATGTAAAGCTGATCCATTATTACCACATTACGTTTAAAAACATAAAGCAATGATTGATAATCTTCTATTTCACCAACTAGGACAACTCTTCTCTTAACTATTTTCAACACACATCCATCATGTTATTCATTCTCATTGCATACAAACTTTAAAACTGCCACAAAATTTTTGGTTTCTCAAAGTTTTTGTTACTATAACTTATGGTTGTATTCTCTTTATTACACTTAACTTTCTTCTCTTTCTCAATTTAAAAAGACTATTTCTTCGTCTCTATCCCTATATATACATACAAATACCTTCATACATAAATATACATATAAATGAGGAGAGTGTGTGTGTTTGATTATATATCCAGTTTTTGTACATACACATACGATCAAGCAAAAACCAACTGTAATTGTAAACTTTCAGTTGTACTATGCTATATTCTTGGCAATATTCTATCCTATCGCTTAATTCAATAGTAAATATTACATATTTTATATATATATATATATATATATATATATATTAATTATATATGTATTGTGCTCTTTGGTAGTCTCTCCCAACATGGTGGTGTCTTCCGTCATTGATATACCTTCATCTAATAATGTCCAAATCTGCAATTAGGTGACTATTTTTTTATTGTTTAAAAGACATTTGTCGAGGTTCGAGTCACTGTGTAATTGATGTTCATGTTATACGGTTATGAAATGTATCTATTAGTCCTACTATCAACTCGATCGAGATGATTCTGCTTGATGGCCAGATTTAATTAATTGTTTGTATTATTAATTAGCTACTTTTGATATATACTTTCTTAAGGTCTAATTTATGTTATAATAATAGGGTACTAGGTTGTGTGTGCATGTTGGATCAAGTTATATTGATCGTTTTCGCCATGAGTTAGAGGAGAATCAAACTATAAGCATAAAAGGATCTGGTATTACGGATTACACTGAACATTACATGCCAAGTTCTTTGCTTTTTAAACTAGAGTTCTACCTACGACTATTGTTAGATGGGTTAATCAAATTCCTCCAATAAACCCATCGAAGTGTAACCAATATTTCCAACATATTCTTACACCTCAGTTTGATAAACAATTTTGGTAAGTATAATATAGTTTATATCAGATTAAGGGGCCCTTATTCATTGATGGATTATGTAAAACTTATGGATTTTAAAAGTTGTGAGATTTTATCAATTCTTATGGATTCTTAAAAATTATTCTCATAGATTAGAATTGATTCTCATGGATTCTTGTAAATTATTCTCATGGATTTGTAATAATTTGTTTTCCACATAAGGTAATATATATTCATAGTTTTCTAAAAAGTTCAAGTAGTACTTGTCAATATTCTAGACTCCACTTTAGACGTGAGACATCACCATAAAAAAACGTGAGCTAATCAACCCACACCATTGCCATTATCATTTTCAAACATTGCCATTAACATTACATAATTTGTTTTTTAAACCTGAGCTAACTTTTCGATTGTTTCTTTTTGTTTTTTGTAAAACTTTCTTTGGAACTTGTTTTTGAACTTTGTTTTGAGATTGCTTTATTATTGATAAAATAGATTTGAATTTTGAATTATAATTTTCATAATGTGTTCTATTTCTTGATTTTGTGATGTCTTTATTTCTAGTTAACTTCAACGTTTTTTCCATGTTTGTGACTTGACTTTATTTATAGTTATGTATAATACGTCGTGAAATTTGCTCTTTCTTTTTAAGAATAATGAGTTCTTGCTTTCTTGGTGTTCTTATATTACGTTGGGTTTTTCAGTTGTTATTCTATGATTTGTTTAAGACTATCATGATTATTAATACTATATTGTTTTCAGATATAATTAGGCAGATTATACATATCCATACACTAAAGCAGGTTCGTAAGGACGACGAACTGGTTAGTAGGCTTGATATAGACTTACGCAATACAAAGTATTGTTGTTTATATATAAATTATTTTAGATTATTCCATTTGTGTTTCCGTTAACTTTAATGATAATACATCCACAATGTTCATAGCGATAGCCGTTTAACTTGCACTTTATGGGGACGATGTGCCAACGATTTGGCTGAATATGCAAAGAGTAATATCACATTCTTGGTTGTCTGTGTCATTCAATTCCTTTGTGTTTCTGTTTAACGAGGTTTGTGTTATACTTACTATTGTATATAGCATGTGTTATACTTTTTAAAATTTAAAATATTTTCTATTTCTTATTGTAGGTTCCTTGGAAGTTTTGAGTTCCTCGGATGTTTCAACAATAGTTTTTTGTTAAGATACATTCCTGGTGGATTGGTTTACACACACGTAAGTTGTTGTCTTATAACATGTTTGAACTACTATGATAAATTATATGTTAACTACCTTATATGAACCGATTATCAGGTTACCTGGAGACGAGATCGATCTAACGCTTGATGATATTACATGTTTACAACATATTACAAGAATCTATTCACAAGAGGATTTTCTTCTTAGCCCTAACCCAAAGAATATACACGAGATTGTTTATGTCCAAGAGGTATAATATATTCCATTTTTATTTATATTACTATTTTACTTGCAAAAATTTATTGTTTTTTACTTTTAGGAATATCAATGTGTGACTGTTGTTAACATTGACACCGTCGAGACACTCCATCCTTGGTATTATGCCTCTTTTAATGTTTATAATCGAAAAGTCCTGCCTTACTATCAAAACTCTAGTAGAAATGTGCCAATTCTTTACCATTGTCCTAAAGTATGCAAAAATTTTTTTATCTCATGTCACTTACTGGTAATATACAAATACTAATTACCTGATGTTAGCCTAAGTTATGTTTTCAAATTAGTATCATTTTGTCAATATGTCTATTTTAGGTACTTTCTCATTCTGCATGTGTTCGATTTTGGCGGCGAGAGGATACACATTCTATTTTTAGATGAAAACACTAAATCTCTCTTATACAATATTACGGGTGAATTGCTCTCTACTATTGATCGGGTTCGTTTTTGCTATGGTTTAATAATATTTTTTATTGTTAATATTGAATACCTATATGTGATTGTCTCTATCTTGGTATGTTTACAGGATGATAAGTATATATTACCCTCTGTATAAGAGACCTCGAAGATAAACAAATTCTCCTCAAGCTATGGATATCATACAATAATATCAAGTGTAGAGGCTCTAACTACATTGTTACTAAGGTCTTTGACAATGATGCCACAATAAAAAAATTAATTATGTGGATTTTGAATAATATATCTAGATCTTTGTATTGTCTTTTCTATAATATACTTCTTTCTTCACATTTTTTAATAAGATATTGGGTTTCATAAGTTTTTAATTGGCTTGCGTTTTTCTTTTTTTCTTTTTTCCCTTTTTCCTTTATTGTGTTTTTCTTTTCCATATTTGTATAATCGTAATATAAATTTAAGGAAATAAAATTATGATCAAGTATACAAAACGGAAGAAAATCATGTTTTACTTAAGATATGAATTTACTTAACATATAAACTCCCTTATGAATTAAAAAAAAAGAATTCACTTATTAAATTTTTCTTGGTCAATAGAAGAGGTGGTTCTGATATTTTGCTTTGACCGGTATCATATTTTTTATCTTCCCCAAATACCTAAAGCTTCTCCCAGCTTCTTCTTATGTCTCTCTTTGTTATTCTCGCTTGAACTTTTTCCTGCCTCATTCAAAATCATGTATGAGAGCTCTGTTGAATCTTTGCAATTTGATCATGATTTCGTGCTGAAAGGTTTGACACTACCAAATGTGTTACAAAATGAGACTCACTTGACAAACTGCGAGGAGGCCAATACCTTTGTAACAAAGGTAAATATTTTAACCATTTTTACAGGTTTTTATATATGCATGTTTGGTTTTCGATATATAGACAAAAATCAAAAATTAATTTTGAATTTTCGGTTAGATAGATCCAGATTATACAATATGTCGTTCATATATCATTTAGATGGATGGATTGCAAGTTTGGAGAATTTAGAGTTTTGACCCCAAAAAATAGAGCATGTCAATTTCAATTTTAATTATAGTTTGGTTCAATAATTTGGTTCAATTTTTTATTTTATTTTGTATAGACAATATCGTTTGTTTCTCATAATAAATCCTTGGAAGTTGATTTGATTATGCAGTTTGTATTCGTTTGATCTGTTAAAATGAGAAATCGATTATATCATATTATTGCGTTGATCTATTGATAAACTCATCATTCTCAAAAAAATTATTTGTACGTGTTGCTACCTCAGTGTTGTCTTCTTTACTTGATTTACGCTTTAATGAGCAGAATGGAATATTCAGCTGGTATTGGGGTTGCCTATATATTGTTACTAATCAATGTTGTTGTATGATTTTTTCTTTATATATAGTTTCACATGACATACACAAAAGCCTCCGATTAAAAGAGGATATGTAAGAAGAGGCAAGAGCTTAAAGATAGGCTGGTGGATCTCGAGTACTACGAGATGGAAACAGTGTATGAGATACAACTTTTAGAATCTCTTTGTACTAAATGGAAGAAACTCCATTTCGATGATTGCGCTGATACCAAAGATTGTCGATGTTGTTACTAAACGTGCATAATGTTTGGAATTACGATTAACATTAGAACATGTTATGCAATACGTTTATCCTCTAAACTTTTATGCTTAAGTTATGCATTGTAAGAATTTTTGTAATAATAGTTTGTAAGATTTTAAAAATGAAGTATCCCCAAAACTCTTATGCTTAAGTTATGTATTGTAAGACTTTGGATTTTCAATGTTTTATTAGATATCTATTTTTTCCATTATGAAGATTTTCACTATCTAACCATCATTTACTATAACACATTTGTTATGCATTTCTTTATATTTTTAAAGCATTTATCCCCGCGTAAGGCGCGGGTACCGCACTAGCATTGGAAACGTTTCCACGCAACTCCACCGAACACAAAAGGAGAAAAGGCCACAACGCAAAACCAAGGCACACAAAGCTTAAGTCCACAATAAACCAGAAGAAACATCTACCCCCAAACAAGCTTTAACATGAACAAATAACATTAACCTACACAACCAAATTTTGGGATTGGGGTAATTTAAAAAATACCACTTTTGAATTATTATTTTTTGAAAATGCCCCAAATTAACGATTTTTATACCCTAAATCTTAAAAGTCTAAACTTTATTAATGGTTTTGATCCTAACAAATTCTAAACTCTATATAACATAGTTACCGCAAACATAAATGATATTTTGAGTATATGATATTTTTAAAAGTGGCATTTTTGCAAACATTTTGAAAATGAGGCACTTTTTAAAAGTGGCATTTCGAAAGTTGCATTTCTTGAAAATCTCTTTTGGAATTTGGATTCATGTTTTGTAGTCTTGATATTCATACATTGATACTAAGTTTAGACTTTCTAAAAATTCTCCTTTAAGAACAAAAACAATTGTGCAGTTTAAACAATAAATGAATATTTAAGTGTTAAATTTTCTGTTTTTTAAGATAAAAATGTGAAATTTATTGATAAAGGAAAGAAAATAATTCTTTATAAGCTTGAGAGAATTTTGATGAAAGGAAAAACCCAAACATAGTGTGAGTAGCTTTTGTTCTCATCATTTTTTGTTAATTAAAAACATGATATGCAACATATTGTATCTTTTGTTTTATTTAGAAGACATCTATTATGATTATATCTTGTGTGGTTTTTACTCATCATGTTTTTTTATGTGAAATTTGTGATTGCGATTCATGAATGGATAGATTATAATTGAGATTTATGTTTGCGTATAATTAGATGAGATCATATTTCTTACATATCATGTTTTCATACTAACTAATGCATAATCTTGTGTGTCGAATTTAAATTTAGAATCCTGTTAGGAAATGCTTTTATGGTTTGTAATCCTATTATGAAATTTTCTTTATGGTTTGTAATACATTATTTCTCTCTTTTAAGCTCTTCCGTTTAAGTTATACATCGTAATGCAGGGCGCGGGTACCGCCCTAGTATACTTTCAATGGAACTATTTTGGAGAGGAGGAGATAATATTCTTAGTTCGAACTTTATGAAAAATTAAAGTATTTGATAATGTATATTACGAACCCAAAAAATATATTGAAATTGTCAACATCCCAGTAAATCGGAACATATTTTTTTATGTTCTAACAATTTAATATGCATTTAGTATGTTATAATTTCATAAATAATTATGTTTTGTATGTTTTAGAACCGGACATCATTCAAATTTATCTTACCACCAATTAAGTTAGCATACGTGCAAACAATTTATCTTTTATACTGTAATGATAAAATTATTGTAAATTAAATGATAAAAATATCATATTAAAAGAAAAACAAAAAAAATGTGTTGAACATACATTTAAGTCAAAGATATTTGTGTCGACCAATATTTCATTCAAATAAATTACCAATTTTATAAGAAAATACTTGCTCAACAATTCTGTTCATCTTTGTATAACTTTGTTATAGTGTTCACGTCATCCAAACTTGGAACTTCTGAAAATTGTAAAGATCACTGTATGGTAGTTATATATATATATTCATAACTTTTTCATTTTTTTTTCTTTAACATTTAACATTTAGTTAACTTTTAAAAGCTTACATAATTCCTAGATAAAAAAAACAGATAAATATAAATAAGATAACAATCTTATTGAGTTTGCATATAGTAGCCAACATCTTATTATATTAAGGAGAGGTCGTTCGACGAGATCGCTACACGTAAGCAAAATTATAATTCACCAGATCGTGACATGTATGTAGTTTTGATCGTGATGATGACACGTGTCCAGTTACTCTAATTTAAATCAAGAAAATTTCCTGGTAAAAAAACAAGAAAACTATTGTATAATTTTCTTGATTTAAATTAGAGTATTTGAACATGTGTCAAGGCTAAAATATGCAAAAACAATGGTTGACCAAAGATTTAATTAAGTTTCTACAAAAAAATTTCAGTTCAATTACCAAAATAGAAACTCTCTGCTTGTGAGATTCAAGAAAAAAAAGGCTTCGGTCTTTACTAAGCTCGTGTGATCCTCGTGCAATTGCGTTGTTCCTTTCGTTCTGTTTGATTGATGATGTGATTCTTTATGTCACTCCTTTCCAATCTGTTATACCGGTTACCATTTGTTTCTCTCAATTTTTTCAGGAGAATTCCTGCAAAGAACTGATTGGTTCTTACGTTATTCTTAAACTTTATTTCAAAACAAAATTAAAACATAATATTGTAATGAAAAACATGATCTCACATATTGCTCAACCAATATCATAACAAAATTAGAAAAAATAAGCAAAACATAAGTAAAATATGTGCAAATATAAATAGATGTTAACGACAGCAAAAAAATCCCGTCCGCTTCTATTTCCTTCTTTCGTCGTTCTTTTACTGAAAAATCAGAGCATGGCCGAGAAACCAATACCCCTTTACTTTTTGCTAAAAACAGATCTACGATTGCTTTGCGTGTTCTTTCTTCATCACATATTTTATATTGCCACCCGTCTACTTCTATGCAAAAGAGATACTATGGGGGGTTTTTGTGGATAAAGATTTAAAGACACCTACATATACAAATTAGCTCACTTTCATGGTGCATAGTTACTTTGTTAAGCACCTATTTTAACATCAACTATTGTAGCTAAACTTAGGCGCTATCCAAGCATGATTGCTCAAGATCCCATAAGCTCACCTAGCACAACAACATCAACTTTTGTGGTTGACGAAACTAGGCCAAACAAAAGTTGGTTCAAACATTTCCACAAACACCTGTCGGGCGGGAACTTACTTAAGATAGAGGTTGGAGTGATTAATCTACAAACCAAGCATTAAACTCACCTAAGCTTGATGACACTAACGACTAAGCCCTCGATAACATTATTCACCTCATATAAACCCCTATTCTACTAACTCGTAGCTCAACAGAAAGATTACCACTCATGCGACAAAGGTAAATGCATAAAGGATAAACAACTCAACAACAAAGATCAAAGCTTAAAACAGATTAATACTAAAATGAGAAGTACTTAGAACATCAATGTTGAAGAAATGCTCTAAGGAAGCAAAATTTTAGAAAATAGACAAAAAGAAGCTTAGTTCACAAAAGGCATAAGGATGTATTTATACCCTTTGTGAACGGTACCGGGTCAACCCTAGTTTTAGCTAAATGATTGTGATTTTTTTCATTTTTTTACCCTCCGAACACTACAAGTAATTTGATCCATCGATATATATCATATACCAAAGGGTTTTGATGAAAAATTCCCTCTATCTATGGTTTGTGAAAAATCCCCTCAACTATTTATTTTGTGAAAAAAACCATGAACTAAGCTTTGTTAGTGAAATTCATCCTCTGTCTACAATAACATTTGAATTCTCCAAAAAAAGATTGTTATTTTGTTAAAACAATGATAACACATCTCAAATAATAACCAAAACAGCAAGTTGTTTACATGTTACTATGGATGTTGGCTAAGTTGTTGTGTCTTCTTCAGCCATAGTCTTTTGCTTCTTCATCGATCTTCTTTGTGGTTCCATTGATGGTTTATGTTGTTTTCTTTTAAACAACTTGCTGTTTTGGTTATTTTTTAGATGCATTGTCATTCTTTTAACAAAAACCAACGCTTTTATAGGATTTAAATGTTATCGTAAACAGAGGGTTGAGTTCACTAACAGAACTTAGTTGAGGGTTTTTTCACTGAAAATGTTAAGTTTCATGGGCTTCCAACTCAAAACCAATTTGCAATGAGTGGATTGACCCATTTCTTATATATATCGCTTAAGGTCCCTTCCTACTTCCGATGTAGGTCATTCTTCACACGCCCCCTCCAGATAATGGTCCGTCTAACCATTAATCCTGACAATATCTCATTCTGTGATTAATTTTGGGTAAGAATGATCGGTCTCTTTCGGTGGACGGGATCGATTTTGGTTCGATGGATGCAGCTTGTGTTCGGGCTCTTCTATCATGTTAAGTTTCATGGGCTTCCAACTCAAAACCAATTGGCAATGAGTGGATTGGTCCATGTCCTTTATATATCACTCAAAGTCCCTTCCTACTTCCGATGTAGGTTATTCTTAAAAAGCAACAACAAAATTGAGGCGATTTTTCACAATCCAGAGATAGTTTAGAGATTTTTTTTTAATAACAACACTATACCAAATTATCCATTACTTTTCTTTTTTCCCCATCATATACCAATGGTTTAAATTTTTTTCCCAAAATAAGATCATATACCAAATTTAACTATGATCCTTTGAGATTGTGCCTCGTGTAGGGTTCGACTCTCCATTAGAAATTTCTAGGTTATTGATATACGTCATATTTTACCCTTTTTTACTATCTATTTTGCTTATATTTATTAATAATAACACAAATTTTAAATATAAAAGTGTTCTTTTAGTGTTTTTCATGGATTTTAAACTCATATAAGAAAAAGTGGCAAAATGAGCCTAAAATGGAGAAAACAAGCATCTTCTAGAGAAAACAGATTTTGTTCATTAAATGTTGCGGCCTAGATGGAGATGATCCCGCAAATGGATCGAGCCATGATTTGAACACGAGATAGAAGAGGATTTAAGCTCGAAAACGAATATCTATTTGTCCAAATCCAACGGTTAGACTTCGAGATAATCACAAAAGACTGAAATTTGTTCGAGTATAACTTCAAGGAAAGTCGGTTCCGCGATATTCACTGGTGACAGATCGATCCCCAATTCTCTGGAAAAGAAGAACTGCCGCATCAACACGGTGACCGATCGATCACCCATTCGAGAAAAAAGGAAATATTTTGTTTTTCAGCATATTCTCCTAAACCTTTTGGAGATTTTCCCTAGCCGACATTATACACTATAAAAGGAGCAGAGAAGCCACCTTCATTAACACACACTTTTCGACACAACCTCTCAAAGGCGGTTACGAAGCTCAACAAAGATTTCTAAAGGCATCAACACTTTTACTTTCTAAACACTTATTCTTTTGCTTATTGGTTTGTAAGGGAGAAGAAAATCTCACATCTTGTTATCCACTATAGAATCTTTTCTAAACCTTAATCTTTACCTTTATTTTATAAGAATGATTTGTTTCATCTTCATCATGTAGTAGTTTCATTGTTGGGTTCTAAGGGACCCAATTCAATGGGTTTACTTGGTTCGATAAATAAGATTGCATGCTCTGATGATTTCTTAAGGTTGGCTTGGATTTATTTTCATTTATATCTTATTTATTGCATGCTTTAGGATTTATCACCTTGAAGCTGACTTTAGGTATTCACAATTGTGGTAGCCGCTCTATTATGATTTATCGTGATAAAGATCTTTAGTGAGTTTGATGTTTACTAGCCTTTTCATCGATTAACAATCGAACTTGATATTTAATGCGTGTTACTTGAGTCAAGGATTGCGAGAGCCGACTTGTAATACTCCGGATTCTAGAAATGCATTGTGCATGCAGAGAGGCTTAAAAGAATTGATTTGGCCACCTATGTCACCAAAGTGCACTTTTCTTTTCGGTCACTTGTCCTGAGAGAACTCCATAGTTAAGCGTGCTTAAGCTGCATCAATCAAATGATGGGTGATCTATTGGGAAGTCATTTCCAGTAACGTGCGAGTAAGGCCAAAACACGGGGAAAGATCGCGTGGTGACTACAGGGTCAGTAACATGCATTACGAGCCTTCCGAACTAACGCACCGATCGTCCGATGAGTTTTGGCCCGTGGGCCGAGAGTGGGCATGGGGCCCACATGAAGGGCGGTTGGGGCATTATAAGTGGTATCAGAGCTGAACCTTGACAAGTGTGGGTATAACACTGGGGTGACGATATTGGTACGTAATGAGGACGTTGCATTACATGGGTGGGGTTGATAGTTAAGCGTGATGGAGTTGGAACAATCGAAGGATGAGTGACCTACTGGGAAGTTATTTCCAGTACCGTGCGATTGAGGCCAAAACACGGGGAAAATTGCGTTGTGATTGCAGGGTCAGTAAACATGCATTAGGAGTCTCTCGGATTAACGCACTAACCGTCGGATGAGTGTTGGCGTGGGCCCACATGAAGGACGGTCGGGGCGTTATACGACTTGACACTTGTTTCAATAGGGTTATAGCTACGACATTATGCATAATCACCACTAAGTTCATGTTTAAAAGAATAGATCTATCTTAGTTTATCATGAATAACTCGAACCAGTATCCATGTGAATTCCTGTACGCTCTAAGTTTTAATCATAATAGTTTATAACTTCATAATTTGCACCAATTCCCCAAACAAAACCCCCATATTCGATTTAGCGTGTCTTGAAATTCATAATTTTATTGCGTGATTCTTTATCCATGTTGATTCGATACTATGATTGACTGATTGTGCACTTGCAATCTTCTTTATCATTTATTATGGTAAATCTTCTTTGTTTGCATGTCTCACTCCTCGATGTGTTCATGTTTCCAATTTCTTTTGCATTTTGATGCCATAAATGTGAGCTCTTTGGTCGGTCGTCGCTCTAGTGACTCCTTTCTTCTAGGTTCTTCCATAACTATGCCATCATTATTAGTGTAATTCTTACCCATATTATCCTTTTTTAAACATGTTTACCGGTTTTACAGGTTCTCTTCTCGCTCTTTTTTTTGTGTGTGGCTACATGTTAACCCTAAGTTTCAGGCTTCTCTGGTGAGGCGTTATCCCGTCTTCTTTGGTAGAGACTAGAGACACAATTGTAACTCCTTCATCCTTTTACACCTATCGTACCTGGTATGTTAGAACTATTTCTTCCTTACCGTCCGAACCTTTTCCGATTAGGTTCCCACTATTCCTAGTTTCTTCTTTGTGCGCATCACACTGATCACAGTATTTTGTCTAAAGCACTTTTGATCCCTAAGGGGATCCTCATAAGGTTTTCTGGACCATCAATCTGACATATTGGATGCCCCCATTGTTGCAGCAAGCTCCCATTTCTGCATGTTCCAAGATACAATGGGACTACTTTCTTTAGAAATTTTCCAGCGGAAATTTTTATTCGACTTATATTCTTGTAACTCGCATGTTCCTTCTCCTAAACGGTGGTTGTTGGGTGGTATTAGGTTATTAAGCAATATTGTGTCGCACCCTGACTCTTGCACTAGTCAGGTTCCCCTTAGAAAGTCCCCCCCCCCTCGAAAAGTCGTAGTGTGGCCTCTTCACATGCATCCCATACTTGTGCATACTTAATTCGTCAAGCGCGTGAGTTTGCTTATTTGCTTATTCACATTATTGTTGTCTTTCTCCTTGATGAATTGATGGTTTTTTAGTTATTTCTTTATCAGCACTGGTTATGTTGTTTCCTTCCTTTTTATGTTGCATTTCTTTCCACTTACTGTGTATGTCTTCTTTTGCTATTTGGCCGACCATACGGCTCAACTGTGCTGCACCTAACTCTTCGTACGGCTAGTAGCGTCTAATACGCATGATGCGCTCTCAAAAATCAGTTCTCTTATGGTATTATCGTCTCTCCAAGTATGGACCACATGCTTTTATCCTAAAAGGCATAATATGAAAGTGTTTTATGGTTTAACTGAAAATTCAACTATTAAAATAAAAAAAAATATTACTTAGGCACAATACTAATAGATAAATTAGATAGCGACACTCGTCATAGGCCCGTCATATACTTCTCCCGGGACGTATTCTTCTTCGACACGATCTGCTACCAAGGATCTACTTGGATCTGGCAATTCGCGTGTCTTCATCTATAGGTGTGGACCATTGTAGACTAAGGCTCAAAACCAAAATTAAGTTATAGTTGGATAATAAACTTCACATATGATGTCAGAATCCATCATGCTACGTAGCTACGGATGATTTGTTTAATTCAAAAATAATTTGAAATATCACATTTGAAATTTTGTTTCCAAAAATACCATTATTTTTCAAAAGCTCCAAAAATACTACCATTTTTCAAAAGTTCCAAAAATACCACAAATTTTCTTAAGTTTCAAAAATACCATGAACACAAAGCTGATTTTTAAAGATTTATAATTTAAAAAATTTGGGTTTGGATTACTTATTCAAAAATTAGGATATCGTTTTAGGAGGGGTTGGGTTAGGCTTTGTGGTTTAGACTTTAAAGTTTAGTTTTGAATGTTAAAAGTTAATTTTTAATTTTATAGTATTTTTGAAATTTTAGACAAAAATAGTATCTTTATTCTACTTTTTCATACAAACCGCATTTGTTCCGCAAATATATTTTTTCTGCATAATCCGCATTTGTACTGTATCGCTCCCCACAATTTAACGTCACCATTCAGACCTTTAAACACAAATAAAATGTGGTTTTTTTTTTTGTCGTCAAAAGATTTCATTGATTAGCAAATAATACATTGGCCACTTCACTACATAGCTTTGCAAATGTGTTCGAGCTTGTTTTGCCAAATGATCCGCATAGTCATTTGCCGCTCGAGAAATGTACCTGAATTTGAAATTACAAAGCTTTGCTATCCTAAGAATATCACTAACTTGTATGGTGTAGGGAAGATGCCTATACTGTTGCACTTCCAGCTCAGTGCTTGGTTGTTGTAACAGTCCATATAGGGCTTGCAAGTCTCCACAAAGAGTAATATTCCGATAGCCTAGCCTGTGCATTTCAATTGTAGCAATCCGCAAAGCCTCTGCTTCAGCCAACATTGAAGACTGTGTGGGAGAGATAGTGCCAGAACCAAGTATGACTTGTGCGTTATTAGGATCACATAAAACCCATCCAACACCAGTTGGTTGATGTGGAGAGACCCATGAAGCATCGACCAAACAACAAAGTCTTGGTTCCTGTTGGAAAAGTTGAGTTAGAGTTTTTGTGGGTACCTGGGAAATTGAAGGAGTCGAATTTGTTATAGTCGAGTGTGTTGTTTCTTGCAATAGTTGGCTGGTGCTATCCATGGTTGTAGTGTGTTGTTTCTTGCAATAGTTGGCTGGTGCTATCCATGGTTGTAGCTTCAACCCATAACTCAAGATCCTGAATTGCTTTACTTATTACACATGGAAGCGGCCATCTCTTTGCATTGAAAACAAGATCGTTTCGCTGCTTCCAAATTCTCCATCCAATGAAATGTAATAATTGCGTGAGCTCCAGAGAGTGTTGATTTGCTTCTAACAGCAGAGTAATTTTCAGATAGACTGGCCTTGTCGAAACTAGTAGCAGGGGGATTAATCATTGGAGCCAACTCCCACAATTCCTTACTGATCCTACACTGAAATAACATATGATTAACGGATTCCTCCTTTTCACCACAAACTAAGCAAGTACTCTCCTTAAGGATTATTTTCTGCATTAACTTGGTAGCTACTGGTATAGCCTCATGTAAAACTCGCCACCAAAAATGCTGAATTTTAGGAGGTAAGTGATGTTTCCATAAGTTTTTGAAGAAAGGAATAGGTGTGTTGGAAGATTCACCTTGTTGGGACCTCAGAAAATTGTACCCTGACTTCACCGAGTAAGTCCCTTGATGAGTATGAATCCATGTGGGAGTATCTTGCACTCCTGTGACAGATGGCTTGACTTGAGTAACAAGAGGAATGTCTAATGGATGGATCAAAGCAGAAAGTTTAGTAGGATCCCAAACCGATGTACCCGGGAAAAAAAGGTCCTTAACTTTTTGTTTTGGATTGACAGTGGATTCCTTAGAATAGGGCGCAGTAGGTGGGACAGTAGGAAGCCATCAATCTCTCCAAACAAACACAGTCTCACCAGTACCAATTCTCCATGTAACCCCTTGTTTTAACAACCTATAGCCCTGAAGTATGCTTCTCCAAGCATAACTTGAGGACCACTTTTGAGTGGCCTCTAGCAATGTTGTTTTGGGGTAATATTTTGCTTTGTAAACACGGGCAAGAAGAGATGAAGGGTGTTGAAGCAATCTCCAACTTTGTTTCGCCAATAAGGCAGTGTTGAAATCCTTAAGATCTCGGATGCCGAGGCCCACTTGGTGCTTTGGATTGGTAATCTTGTGCCATGATAACCAGTGGACTCGACCCTTGTCCTTTGCCGATGACCAGAAGAATTTTCTTGTAGCTGAGATGATACGCTTAAGAAGCTTCTTAGGTAAGATAAAACATGACGTACAATAGGTTGGTAGAGCAGTGAGAACCGACTTAATAAGTGTTTCCTTACCAGCTGGAGACAAAAACTTTGAGTACCAATTCTCTACTTTTTGAATTGTTCTCTGAACTAGATAAGAAAAGGTGTCTTCTTTATTCCTACCAACCCACTCTGGGAGGCCTAAATATTTGCCAAAACCTCCGACCTTTTGAATATGAGTAATTTGCAAGATATGTTGTTTAAGATTAGGGCACATACCGTCGGAAAAAGTAATAGCCGATTTGAGAAAATTAACCTCATGTCTTGAGGCTACTTGATATGCTCTTAAAATACTAAGTAAGTTGTGACATTCTTGCACAGTAGCTTTACAAAACAAAAGAGAGTCATCTGCAAAAAGCAGATGCGTTAGTGTAGGTCCTCCTTTACTGACTTGGAAACCTGAAATTTTCCCTTGATCCTTGGCTTTGCTCAGGAGAAAAGACAAAACCTCGGTGCATAACAAGTAAAGATATGGTGAAAGAGGATCACCTTGGCGTAGTCCCCTAGTCGGAATAATAACATCTGAAGGTGATCCATTAATAAGCACTGAGTAAGACACTGAAGTGATGCACTTCATGATCCAACGACACCATATATCTGCAAAACCCAGCTGCTTCATAAGAGCTTCAAGAAAACTCCATTCAAGCTTATCAAACGCTTTGCTAATGTCTAGTTTCAAAGCCATATGATGAGAAGAGAGTATTCTTGTGCGGAGAGAATGCATCAATTCTTGAGCGAAAAGTGAATTTGTTTATATGGTGTGTATTTGAAAACTTTAATTTCATCTTTTTTTTAAAAAAAAGAATCTCTGGGGCTTCTGGATTCTTCCATAATTAATTCCAATAAGCTTTGTCCAACAATTGCCACTATCAAAATTACAGTGGTCATGCTATTCCTTGCTTATAAATCCTCCCCATTTTTCCTTCGTTATCTCCTCAATTCTCACCGATTCTTAATTCTCAACCTCCATATAATATTTTCTCTTCTTCTATGATCTTTGTTAGAATCGTTCTCTTTATTTGTGCTTATAGATCTAAAACTCGCATTGTCTATCAATCTGCTTTCTTCTTCTTCCTTTGGTGGATTTTGTTCCCAGGGAATCTCTCTGTCTTCTTGTCTGGTCTCTCTTTCTCTCTGTGTCTGTACACCGACAATGGCACATATCCTTTCTGGATCTGTTCGTTTACATTTTATTACATAGTTTCATTTGATAAAGAATTGAATGAAGACAAAACTAGGAGAAATTTTTAGGTTTATAGATTGTTTTGATAAATACTTGAATGAAGTAAGATTAGGAAAAAATTGTATTGTTGTGATATTTGTTTGGCTTTAATTGAAGCAAACGCGGAAACCAAAGAGAACGTGATCGTGAAAGAGCTCAAGCAAGAGGTAATCACAAGCCTAAGCAACCTAAGAACGATGGTTTAAGCCCTGAACAACGTCGTGAAAGGTACATACATAAATCTCCTGTTTTTCTTAATTGTGTATTCCCTAGAAGAGAGAACAAATGGATTAGGTTGTGGGATAATAGACCTCGTAAACAAACATCAAATCTTTTGTAGACTTTAAAAAAAGAGCTCTGCAAAGTTGTTGTATGTGTTTTTGTTGATAATTTCTGTCTAAACACAATTAACTAGTTAGATTTGTTGATTTGGGATGTGGAATCAGATTAGCTATACTCTTCTTGAAATAACATCTTTAAATTTTCTTAGTGTATCTTTGTTTCAGTGAGATAAGCATAAGAAGAGAACACATGGATTAGGTTATGGAATCAATAAACCTTGTAAATAGACTTAATATTCTTGGGAAAAGTTGTTGAGGCATGAGGGTTACAGAATCAAAGCTGTTAAACAATACTAATTAGATTTTGTTAGTATTGTTGATTTGGGAATGTTGGGTTGGCTTATATTTTGTTTTATGTTCCGGTAATGTTGATAGATAGATTGGATGATTTGTTGGGTTTTTTATGTGTAGAGACGCTAGAGCGTTGCAAGAGAAGGCGGCTCGAAAGGCGGGACAGTCAATGGGAGAAGGGAAGCATGACCATTTCCTTAGCGTTGGAGGTAAAATCAAGAAATAAGAGGCGGTCGATAATACATTAGGAGGTTTTTGGGAACATTTGGAGGTATATATTTGTTAACTGGTTGATCATTCTGTATTGTGGTGGGAGGATTATAAAAGAGTTGTATTAAAGTCTTCAAGTGTTGAGTATCTTGGCATATGACGTTGGCTTTTGAACTTTTTGTTACACCTCTGTTTTTCCAATGGAATCTGTTCTTGTTTCCAATTTTCATGTTCTCTAGTAGTCTCTATTGAACCAAAGCTATGAGGAAAGAGAAAAGGAAAATGTTAAAACTATAGCAAACTTGAACATTATGGGGCATTAAAAAGTTGTGTGGATCTGTTATGGGGCAGTCATGTGTTAGGAGATTAAATACTTTTGAATAGAATACACTACAATTCTCATGGTCTCAATCATTGTACAATTCAAAATTGAAAGAAAACAAAGTTCATTTAATTAGCGGATTAAGATTGAACAGAAAAGCGAGAAACAGACCCTAGCATGTTCCAAAAACGCTAAATCTCATAACAAGACCTCATTAAGCTAAGTTCAATAGTAAGTACAAGAACATTTGAAACAGCCTTATTAAAGAAAGAAAAAAACTCGTCCACATATGAAGGAAGATGCTGAAATACCTGATTAACCCCTAAAACGGATAAAGATACTTTAAAAATAGTATGGGCAAATATGTAAATTACAAAGGTTATCTCTTTTGAAACTCTGGTCTCCCACTCTCTCAAAGAGATTCCCAAGTAACAGTGAAAGAAAGAGAAGGATTTCTGATTTCAATCAAATATGTAAAGAAAAAGCTATCATCTTTTACTTTTGTTTTTTCTGACCCACAATTTCCATTATCAATCTTTATATTTTATACAACTAGTGTGTGTATGCACATTCTCTATATTATAATAATGATATGATTGCATAAATTCTTTGTCCGACATTTTCTTCCTTTTTGTCAGATTCAAAAACATTAAAGTGTCCGAGTTTTGATTAAACTATATATTCATTAACAGATCTGCTCCGGATTCTAGTGCAAATTGTCGGAGAAGGCAAGGTATCCGATGCTTCTTATATAAATGGTGGATTTATTGAGAGTGGTGACTCACTATTTTCCTAGTGAAACCTGAGAGATTTTCTCGGGAAAACATTTGCCGACAAAATTGCCTTATTATTTTTGTCCTCAGGACAATATTCCATACTTATATTTTCCCGAGAAGAGTAAGTGATTTTGTATGTTCTCTTGTATCTAGTTCACATTAACCGACGATGATTCAAATGGATGGTGGAGATAGGCTGAGAGTGACGTTACTAGATCGGCTCTCAACGTTAGAGAATGGCCGGCGCTCAGTGACACTAGAAGATGTTCTAATGACCGACAGTAGCACTTCCCGGTCACAACCACCACCTCCACCGTCGGTTACTGTACAGGCGTCTCCGGTTAGGAGGAACCGTAGTCTTCTGGACGTGATGAGAAGAGACCGTCGCCGGAATAAATCCACTTGGAAATTTCTCCGTGATAAACTCCGACTCAAACGTACCTCCACTTCTTGGATCTCCTCCAATCCTATCCCAATTCCTAATAACAGCCTGGAGTTCCTCCTTTCTAACTCGGAGACAAACCAGAGCAACCGTGAAGTCAGAGACGGAGCAGAGGAAGGTAGGCTCCGGGTAGGGATGGTGTTGTCGGAGGAGAGGGCTTTGTCGGTGCAGCCTCCGAGGATGTCTTTAATGGAGTTGTTGGAAGATAATGATGGGCCAATGTATGAGGTTAACGAGAGAAGAGAGACGGAGGAAGGAGCGACGGGAACGGTGACGGTGGAGTCAGGTTGTTGTGTGTGTATGATAAGAAGCAAAGGTGCGGCTTTTATACCTTGTGGACATACGTTTTGCAGGTCTTGTTCTAGAGAACTTTGGCTGCAAAGAGGAAACTGTCCACTTTGTAACACTACCATTTTACAAGTTCTTGATATTTTTTAGAGGTTTCTTGTTTCTTCCAGTGGAGATGTGTATGGTATAGTTTGCAACAATGCAAATATGAGGAATGTCATTGGTCACATATGCAAATATGATTTTGGCGTCGTTTTTAATTTTGATCTTCCATACGATTTTCTTTAAAGAGATTCATAGATGGTATGCTTTTTTGCTTCTTTTGGAAATTTTACTACTTAGCCAATATCCTTGACATTAACTTCAAGTCTGATAATAAGCCCAACAAAAGGTTTCTTCTTCATTTGGCCGCGACTACAAAATCCATTTCACACCAAATTCATGAAACAATTCCTTGGAGAGATGTATAGTAAATCCTTGAGTTTTGGACTGAATGGAGCTCGTGGAACCTCAACAAATAGCCACTTACCGAGCCATATTATTGTGTTGTCTCCCTTCCTATTTTTAGCCATTTTTCAAGCAACTGTCTCCCAAATAGATTACTTCCCCAAGCAAAGAAAGGCCTATATCTCAGCAAAGCAAAACTGAAAGAAAAGTGCTTCATTTGTAGTATTTACTTTCAATAAATCGAAAGGCTCAAGAACGTACTCCCAAAATTTATCAATGAAAATCAGTCCGCATTTGTCCAACAACGATTGTTAATGGAGAATGTCCTTCTAGCGACAGAGATGGTTAAAGACTATCACAAAGATCATATATCATCACGTTGTGCGATGAAAATCGACATCTCTAAAGCTTTCGACTCCGTTCAATGGGATTTTGTCCTAAACATCTTAGTGGCACTGAACTTCCCGGAACGGTTTATTCACTGGATACGGTTATGCATTACCACTGCCTCTTTCTCAGTTCAGGTTAATGGTGAACTCGCGGGGGTTTTTCGAAGTAAACGTGGGTTAAGGCAAGGCTGTGCACTTTCCCCATATTTGTTTGTTATATGCATGAATGTTTTGTCATCTTTGATTGATAAAGCAGCTCTAGAGCAGAAGATTGGTTACCATCCGAAGTGTATAAACATACACATGACGCATTTGTGCTTTGCTGATGACCTCATGGTCTTTGTAAATGGTCAACAACGATCGATTGAGGGAGTCTTGAGTATTTTCGAGAGTTTTGCTAGATTTTCTGGTCTAAACATTAGTGTGGAAAAATCAACAATTTACTTGGCTGGTGTATCAGATCAATATCAGAACAATATCATCTCACGGTTTCCATTTGCAGTGGGTCAATTCCCGGTTAAGTACCTAGGTCTTCCCCTTCTCACTAAGAGGATGACGTTAGCTGACTACTCCCCTTTGCTAGAGAAAATCAGGCGTAAAATTTCCTCTTGGACTGCAAGGCATCTCTCTTATGCAGGAAGAATGCAATTGATAAGCTCAGTACTTTCGAGTCTTACAAACTTTTGGTTATCAGCTTTCCGGCTTCCTAGTGCATGCACTCGTGAGATTGATAGGATGTGTGCTGCCTTCCTTTGGTCGGGACCAGAACTCAATCATCGAAAAGCAAAGATCGCATGGACAGAGGTATGTAAACCTAAATCAGAAGGTGGATTGGGATTCTACCCACTGAAGGAGTCGAATCAAGTGTGTATTCTAAAGTTAATCTGGCGCCTAATATCCAATCAACCATCTTTGTGGGTGAGATGGGTTAAGGCGATGCTACTAGGGAAAGACTCATTCTAGTCAGTAAAAGAAAACACGTCAAAAGGCTCTTGGATGTGGAGGAAAATCCTCAAATATCGGGACATGGCATATACGTACCATAAGGTTGAGATAGGTGATGGACAAGAGACATCTTTCTGGTATGATAATTGGTCCTCCCTTGGTAGATTGGTTGATATTACGGGACCTCGTGGATATATTGATATGGGTATAAGAAGCTCTGCCACTATGGCCGCTGTGTTTGAAAATCACCGTAGACGGGGACACCGAGTGGAGGTGTTGAAACTTATGGAGGACGCAATTATAAAAGCCAAACTAGAAAGGACAAATGGAAAAGATCAATCGTATTGGAAGGTCTCCGAGAATACATACAAGCCTAAATTTGTTACTCGGACTGCTCGAAACCTATTGAGGACTGCACAACCCGAAGTAGAATGGTACAAGGGAGTTTGGTTTCGTTACGACACACCCAAATACTCTTTTCTCACTTGGCTAGCGGTTCACAATAGACTATCAACGGGTGATCGAATGAGACAATGGGGATTGGGTCAGATTATAAAGTGTTGTCTCTGTGGTGATGTTGAGGAAACACGTAACCACTTGTTCTTCGAATGTTGCTTCACGAGAGAAGTTTGGCAGAAAACGACCCTTCAGCTGCTCGGGTCAGATTACACACCATCTTGGAATCAGATTGTACCCTTGCTTACCTCTGATCGGCCAAACTCTGTAAAATATTTGATCCGCTATGCGTTTCAATCATCGATATATCATATATGGCGTGAGAGAAACCGTAGACGTCATGGAGAAACTGCTCAAACCTCAGCCAATTTGGTAAAGATAGTTGACAAATCTGTAAAGAATCGAATTAACGCGATTCGGGCCACCGGAGACTACACACATAATGAAGCAATGGAGTTATGGTACCTCACGAGAGACTAAAAGTGCACACACCTTGTCTGAATTTTTATTCTCCTTTCGGTTTTGTCTCTAACTCTCTTTTCTGATTTCTTTTTCAGATTTCAAACACTCAAACAAAAGACGCATTTATTGTAACACAGTTTGATTGAATAAATTTTACATTCAATTCAAAAAAAAAAAAAATCGAAAGGCTGCTGAATAATCATTAAGCTTGCTTTGCCAATATGAAAACATGCTAGTCTATGAATCGTAGACCTCCGTTCTTTTTCGACATGCACATATCTTTACTAAAGTTGTGCATCCGAGCTTCTTCAAGACATTACTATCCAAGATGGGCATTCACATGTTGTACATACCATCTTGAGGGAAGGATATTGAGTTGATAATACCAGTTGAAATGTCACTAAACCGGATTTGATGTTGTTTATATAATTGTACCAAACATTGACTAAGGTCAACACTTCTCTCCCGATTCCGATATCTAATATGGTACAAGTCAATTTCTTGTATAAAGAGGCTCGAGAAATGCTCGCAATCGATCTGGGATCATCAGCTTTATCTGTGGTCCTCTGTTTCTAAGTTTCAGCTCCATTAAACTAGGCATGGCCTCTTCTTCTATCTGCAACTCCTCTAATCCGTCGATATAAAACGCAAGCTTCCTTAGCCGACCAAAACCTTGTTCGCTGATACTCATCTTCACTCCGGAGTATTCACAAGAATCAAACACTACGTTTTCTAGTCTCTGCAATTTCTTTAAAACATGCATTGGATCTTCTTCGAGATGCAATCCGACAAGTCTAAGAGACTCAAGAGTTGGAAAAATCGAATTCATGTCTTTAGGAAGTATCCTTATATCGCAACGCAGTGTCAACTCGACTAGCGTTTGGAATCGAACTCCTTCTTCCGATGATGATGATAACTTAAAGGTAGGTACCTTTAGCGTTAAGACACGAAGTTTTTTCAGTTGAGAG
This sequence comes from Arabis alpina, assembly GCA_900128785.1. NCBI lineage: Eukaryota > Viridiplantae > Streptophyta > Magnoliopsida > Brassicales > Brassicaceae > Arabis > Arabis alpina. The sequence continues at coordinate 16,804,515 of LT669791.1, forward strand.
AAAGAATCCAAGTTCAAAGGAACTCTTACCTGATCTACCCACATGGAGTCATAGATTTCTAGGTCCTGTAGATTTATCAGTAACTCATGTTTCAGTTTGCTCCAACTATAAGAAGAGATAGACCTTAAGGTTTGGAGGTTAATAGCATCGCCTATTAGTAAATCTCCAACGAATCTTCCCATGAGATGTCTCAGTGACGTGAGTTTGCGGAGATCAATTACTTTCCTAAAGGAGTCATTACCGGACGCATCTAAGGTCTGTAGAAACCGTAAGTTGGAGATAAAATCTGGTAAATTGCTGATAAATGTTTCAGCGATCCCAAGGTACCTCAAGTGGATCAACTCTCCGATCACATCTGGTAAAGGCCTGTGGATACCTCCTTTACAAACAAAATGAAGCCCTCCGAGATGAACCACTCGAAGTAGCTTAAGTGTTAAGTGGATGGTTTTGACAGAACCCCAATTTGTTCCAGTTCTTTCTCCAAAGAACAAGAAAGATCGCATTCGTTTGTTCACACCTCGCTCGCACGAGTAGGTGTCAATAAGATGGTGAACCACTTCCCTTCTGCTAGTAGTGGAAGAATGCTGGTTGTTATAAACATGTACAAAGTTGAGCTCTTTTGCTTTCTTGATGGCTACATCTCTTAGAAGATCATGTATTTTACAAGACATCAGTTTTCCTCTTTCTCGTCTCACTGCTTCCACTAAGCTTCTGTCTATCAGCTCTTCGATATAGTACCGAGAAACATCTTCCATCATCATCTCTTCATCCTCTTATATAAAACCTTCAGCTACAAGTAAGTGTATCAACTTTTCTACATCGATCTCATAATCCTCTGGGAAGATGTTAAGGTAAAGAAAGCAAAGTTTCAACTCGTATCGCAGCTCCTTAAAGCTTAGATCAAACACTGTGGAAATGTGAATAGAGTTATCCCTTAGGCGTCGCCAGAAACTGGCATACACATCATTCCACTCGTTTGGCCTCTTCCTAGACATAAGTCCAGCAAGAACGACTATAGCAAGCGGTAATCCATTGCATTTTTTAATGATTTCTTTTCCGATTTTTTGTAGATCTTCATCCACCAATCGCATATTCTTGAATGCTTTCTGCTCAAACAATTCCCAACTTTCTTCAAATGTCAAGAACCTTAACTTATGTGCATAGACTCCCTGGTCCACACCTTCAGCAACGGCTCTGATACGCGTAGTAATGATAACTCTACTTCCTTTATGGTTGTAGGGTAACGCTCTCTTCAGGCTTTCCCACGCTTCTCTCTCCCAAATATCATCTACTACGATTAGATATTTCTTACCTTCTAGAAGACCGAAAAGGTAAACTTCTAGCTCATCCTCCTCCGCGAGAACCCTGATCTTTTCCAACTCTTCCATAGAAGTTACTCCTAACGATCTTATGATTTTCAGAAGCATATCTCTGGTCTTATATTCTTGGGAAACAGAGATCCAAGCGCGGTAATAAAATTTTGTCTTCACATTGCCAGAGTTATAAAGCTTCCTAGCTAAAGCAGTCTTTCCAAGACCTCCCATGCCAAATATGGAGATCATATATCTATTTTGATCCCCATCATCATCAAGAAGCTTTTCCAAAAGAATCTTAGCATCATCTTCCAACCCAACTACAAGCTCTTCATGTTCAACAGATCGAGCACGTCGAAGCTGACTCACCCTCTTGCTTGATGTACTACTCCCTCCTCCTCGTGGCTCATTAAAGTTGCCTATGCCATAAGTCTCCCGCTTGCGAGTAACATCCAAGATTCTTCTCCTAAGGGTTCTGATATCATCGAGTATGTTGTACGCATCCATCTTCTCACCTATTTTGTTGGTCAATCTCTTTAAGCCTCGCCTCTGTGATCTTTCTTCGGCTTTCAGGTTATAGCTGTCTAAAACATCTTCAACATCGTAAGCTATGTCTAAAACCAGTTTTGTCCACACCTTTGAGGCCTCATCTTCTCTTTCTCGAGTTTCAACATCCTTGAGATAACCTTGTATGCACATCAACTCCGACTTCAGCTCCTCTAGCTCGTCTTTGATTCCCATCAACATCGAGGTTTCTTCGATGAGATAGTTACCCATCTTTCCCACGATGAAATTCGTAATCGCATCTACCATCTTAACAGGATGGAGGTAAAACGAAGTAATATGAGAATAAGATTGAAGATATGTCTGACCTTTCAAGTTTCGGAAGCCTTGTCACTTGACTTTGCGGATGTTGTTTCCGACATTTGATGAAATTTAGTCCCTCCATATTGGTGATTAAAAAAATAAATAAATTCGAAGTAGACGTGGGACTAATACAAATTCTCTTTTGTTGACTTTTCGTGAAAGTTTTTCATAAGTTAAAATGTTACTCTCTCTCCGTTGCAAAATAATTGTTATTTTACGTTGTTTCACACATATTAAGAAACTGTATTAAAATTTCTGTTTTACCCTTATAAATAAATCTAACTCTTACTATTCTTCATAAGATTTGAGGTTGAATTTGATATTTAAAGCCAAAATATGCATTGAAAATGTAAAACAACAACTAATTTGAAACAAAAATTAAAGTGTAGAATGACAACTATTTTGCAACAGAGGGACTACATATGTTACCAAAGTCATGTAATAGGTTCACAAAAGTCAAGAAACACATGAGTAAAATGGGTAAATATTACTTTTTTATGGAGCCCATCGTCACTATGCGAACATAGTAACTTTACTTTTTCCTTTCTATATATACGAACGTTTTCATTCGATGTAAACACAGTTTTTATAATAACTTCATAACTTCTGATAATATTAAATTTCTTTCGTTCTCTTCTTTCTTTATAATTTTCAGTATACTATTCCCACCGGGTATAAGTCTGTTCGTCTTTACTTATATTTATCGTTATGATAAATTCTCATTTTTTTTATAACACGTTATCAACACAATCACTCTACCGTTATGCTATATATTTATTAATATCTATTATATTGTGTAATTTACTATAGTGTACGGCATGCCGCCTCTATTATATCAATTACTTTCTAATGGTTTTTTAATGCACCACTATTCATTTGATTATACTGTAGGCGGTTTTTCGCCTCGGTATTATTTTATTTTTTTTATATATGGTTGTTTAACGCACCATGTAATATATTTACTGTTTATATATGGTTGTTTAACGCACCATATAATTTATTTATTATTTTCTTAAGGCACCATATAATTTATTGATTATTTATACAAGGTTGCCTAACACATCATATAATTTATTCATTATTTATGCATGGTTGCTAAAGGCACCGTATTTTGTATTTACTGTTTAAATGTGGATGATTCTATCACCATAATACCGCCGTTATATATTCATTTATATTATGTGGATGACTTTGTCACCATAATATGTCTGCTAAATATTTGTTTACATTATTATCATTATACGGGAGTTTCAGTCACGTGTATATAATTTTATATGAAATTGGTAGATTAATTTGTTGCTCATTAAAGTTTTTTCAGATTGATTTTTGTTTTAATTTTTTACCCTCAACGGTCACAAAGAAAATTTTCAAAATTTATCTACTTTTTCAACGGCTATGAACAGTGATTTTTCAATCTATAAATACACTTATCTTTCATCCTTTCGTTTCATTCACGATTTTCATCTCAACTAAGAAAACGTTTCTGTTTTTGTTAATTATTATAGCATTTGTAATTTTTGCTTGTATTTACGGTATTTCCATTGGTTAACATGAGTTAACATTTCTTGTAATTCCATTTATTATTGATTTGGTTGGTTGATTTTAATTAATGAAATATTAATAATATTTTATAATTTTTGTTTTAGAAAAGAATGGCAAACATTGAAAAGCTTAAGATCCCAGCTCTCCAAATCACTTGAGCAAATTACATATCCTGGACTACAAACGTTGAGCTCTATCTAGATTCGCAGAAACTATTGAATACAATAAGAGAGGGAATTGAATTACTTGCCCATGAAAAGGCATTGGCGGTTATTTTCCTAAGGAAGCATCTAGATGAAAATTTAACGCATGACTATGCGAAAGAAAAAGATCCAGTAGAGCTGTGGAAAGTCCTAAAAGAAAGGTTTGATAACTAAAGGGCTATAACTCTTCCACATGCTCTCGATGAATGGGCAAACTTGAGGTTTGTGGATTTTGACAAGGTAAATAATTATAATTCTGCTTTGTTAAGGATTGTGTCTCAGTTGGAATATTGCGGTAAGCATGTGAGCGAAAAAGAGATGCTCAACAAAACTTACCTCACATTCCATAAGGAGCACTATGCTCTTGCAAAACAATACAGAAACTGCAAGTACAATAGGTTTTCCGAGCTCATTGTGGCACTCATAATAGCTGAGCAGAATAATCAACTTCTCATCAAAAATGACAACGTTCGCCCTGTAGGTGCCAAAGCAGTCCTTGAAGTGAATGCGATGGATGTGAGAAATCCAGAGAAAGCGGATGTAAGAAATCCGGAGAAAGGAGGTCAATCATATTGTGGTCGTGGTGGTCGATTTAATCGCGGTCGTGGAAAAAATTATAATCCACAAGGACGGAAGTCATTCAAATGGGTTTGATCTGAACAAAATACCAAAGGTATTGCCACCCGGAAGCGTGAAGGCATCTGTTACAGATGCGGATCAAAAGGGCATTGGTCCCGAGTGTGTCGAACTCCTATGCATCTTTGCAAATTATACGAAGAATCTATTAAAGGCAAAGGAAAGGAAGTGAACCTGATGGAACACCCTGAAGGTGATACACATCTCGATGCCTCGGACTTTGAGGATGACATCGAAATGACTGACGTTACGGAAGATTGAAATGTTTGTAGTGAGACTACTGAATAGTTTCTACTTATGTCATGTATAATATTGTGTTTTTCGGTTGTTTGATGAATAATGTTGTGTTAACAACAAAATATATAATTACTGTGTGTTTCCTCTTTTATGAATGAATTTTATTTTTCTTTTATTGATATTGATCTTAATTACATAAATGGACAACGATACGAACAAAACAGTATCAAAAGGAAACGTTAGAGAAATTTGTATACCTGATAGTGGAACAACACACACTATTCTGAAAGATAGAATGTATTTCTCTGACTTAAAACCAACAAGAATCACAATTGACACAATATCGGGTCCCGCAGATTTGATTGAAGGAACTGGTAAAGCAAACTTTACGTTGCCTAATGGAACCAAGTTTTCCATACGTAATGCCTTATTTTCTCTGAATTCGAAAAGTAATTTATTGAGTTTTAATGACATATATCTTCAAGGATATAACACTTAGTCTGCAACTGAGAATGGAAAGAAGTATATGTATATAACTTCTGATAAATCCGGAAAAAAAGCTTATACTGGAAATTTTTCCAAAACTTCCTTCAAGATTGCATAAACTCATATAAGTGCAATTGAATCACATATAGTGACTAAAAGAAATCCGGAAGATTTCACTCTTTGGCATGATCGCCTCGGTCACCCAGGCACCTCAATGATGCGAAATATCATTGAGAACTCACATGGTCATTCACTGAAAATCCAAGAGATATATCAGGGAAATAGAATGACATGTGTTGCATGTTCCCTTAGAAAATTGATCAGAAGGCCATCGCCAACCAAAATCGATAAAGAATCACCAAAGTTCCTTGAACGAATTCAAAGCGATATTTGTAGACCAATACGCCCATCATGTGGACCGTTCCACTATTTTATGGTGTTGATTGATGCATCTAGCAGATGGTCACATGTATGTCTATTATCATCTTGAAATATGGCATTTGCGAGATTTCTAACTCAGATAATCAAACTAGGGGCTGAGTTTTCTGATTACCCCATTAAGAGAGTTAGATTAAATAATGCTGGTGAATTCACATCCCGAGCCTTTAATGATTATTGTATGGTAACGGGAATTAAGGTTGAACATCCGATAGCTCATGTTCACACACAAAATGGTTTGGCTGAATAATTAATTAAACGTTTGTAATTAATTGCAAGACCATTAATCATGAGATCAAAACTTCCAACTTCAGTATGGGGACATGCCATTTTGCATGCAGAAGCACTCATCCGGATAAGACCAAGTGCATATCATAAATATTCTCCATTACAATTAGTTTTCGGTCGAGAACCGAATATATCCCATCTAAGAATTTTTAGTTGTGCGGTATACGTGCCTATTGCACCACCACAACGTACAAAGGTGGGACCACAAAGAAGGTTGGGGATATATATTAGTTATGATTCTCCATCAATCATACGATACCTAGAACCAAAAACTGGTGATATGTTTACGGCACGGCTTGCCCATTGTCATTTTGATGAAAAAGAATTCTCAGTTCTAGGGGGAGAATACAAACAAGTAGAAAAGGATATAAAGTGGAGTGTTCCATCTTTATTACACCTAGATCCTCTTACAAAACAGTCTGAACTAGAAGTTCAACGAATTATGCATTTGCAAAGTATAGCAAATCAGTTACCTGACGCTTTGGTAGATACTAAAACGGTGACTAAGTCGGAAAATCTGTCTATTTCCACACGAAAACTTTGAGGTACACATATATGGAACCCAATAGTTTGTCTCGGCACCAATGTCTTTGAATTAAAAGTTAAATGTCTACTTATCCATCAAATCAATTTTGGTTCGGTTTCAGTGGTTACCTGACACATAACCAAGAAAACAGAAAATAAACCGAAAAACTTGAAATTAAATGAAACCGGAACCAATCTTTGGAGTTGGGTTACTTCGATCGATTGTTGGTATTGTGTTTTGTTTTTTGGGTCAGAATAAACTTTACTTTTAAACCCTGAAAATAAACACAGTTTTCTTTGATTTAGTGAAAGAAAAATCCGTAAACAAGCACCCAATCCATCTATAACTTTCCCAAAATCGAAGAACCCTAAATTTTGATTTTCCCCTAATTCTATAATTCTAATCAATAATTCGTGGAAGAACTCGAAATCGAAGCACCAAGATATCGAGATTTCAGATAAAAAGCCAAGTTTGATAAACCAAGAGGACAAAAAGAAGAATGTAATCTTCCAAAGGAGATTTGTGGAATTCATGTAGAATAGCTTCTGGATTTTTTCTCTTGATTTTTTTTTGCTTATCTCCCTTGTTGTTCTCTTTCTTCGGATGTTTGTGTATGTTAAACATGGTTGTTGTTAAATGTTAATCATACTTTCATGATATCATCATATTTTTCTTCTTAATCCAAATCACGTTTAATCTTCCACACAACCCACACAACCAATTGGGTTTTGAGGATTTTAGGGTTCTTCGTGATGCAATTCTCTATGCTTCCACAATTTTTTTATGATCCATTGATTTGCTCTCAATGTGGAGCAGTGTTAAACCAATCTCGAATTTAGAAACTAGAGATTTCTTTCACGAGTCGGGTGAAGATTGTTTACCAATCTGCGGAATTCAAATCTTCACCAATCGGGATTGAGTTTTGGGGAAGAACACAAAGGGAATTGGGGTTTGGTTTTTGTTTTCGGCTTTGGTTTTTTTTTTCCAAGTTATAACCAGATCATAATCCGGTCAAATCCGGTTTTATTTCGGTTTAACATTGTTTTAATGGTTGACTAATGATCTAAAAACAGTAAACCAAACAACAAACCGAATTGTGGGCAAATAAACATTCAAGTTATAATTTGTGGATATATATATACATTTAACTTTGATTTGAGGGATATATAGCTACTTAACTTTCGATTCAGGGACATTGGTGCGGAAGTAAACTATTGGGTTCCATATATATGTATGTCAAAGTTGTCGTGGGGAAATATACCGTTTTTCCGACTAAGTCACATATTCCAGCTGCAAATGTTCCTGCTCGGATTGAAATTTCACAAGAACAAAGAAAAGCAGATGATACACGTGAGTCTAGAACACACTTGAAGTGTGGTAGACCTGTTGGTTCTAAGGATAAAAATCCTAGAAAGCGTAAAGAATCTGAAAAGCCCGATGTTCCCAAAATAGCATAAAATATTTTGGAAGAATCACATCAAGAAACAAATGATGATGTAGAGCATCATGAACCTGAAGAAAACCATGAGATCTCCATAAACTACATTCATAATGGGAAAGTTTGGAATCAAAGTGAAATGGGTGTTGTGGATGGCGTTTTCTCATATCTAGTTTCGAAAGAAATAAATGAGGGAAACGAAGATCCAAAACCACAGTCTGTATATGAATGTCAAAAGAGACATGACTGAAGAGATTGGAAAGGAGACATTTAAGCCGAACTCGATTCACTAAACAAACGCAGTGTATTCGGACCAATAGTACTTACACCTGTAGATGTAAGGCCTGTTGGATATAGATGGATTTTTGTCCGAAAACGAAATGAGAACCACAAAATTACGAGATACAAAGCTCGTCTTGTGGCTCAAGGTTTTTCTCAAAGATCTGAAATAGATTATGAGGAAACCTATTCTCCCGTTATGGATGCAATAACGTTTAGATTCCTGATGAGTCTAGCAGCTGGTGAAAACCTAGAAATGCGTCTCATGGATGTTGTTACTACTTATCTGTATGGATCATTAGGTACTGATATCTATATGAGAATTCCTGATGGGTTTCAAATGCCAGAAGCATTAAGTTCCAAACCCAAAGAGTTATGTGCAATAAAATTGCAAAGATCATTATATGGGTTAAAGCAATCTGGACTTATGTGGTATAATCGTCTCAATGAACATTTAACAAAAGAAGGATATGTAAACAATCCCATATGCCCATGTGTTTTCATCAAGAAAACAACATCTGGATTTGTGATAATTGCTGTATATGTTGATGATCTAAACATAATTGGAACTCAGGATGAAATACAGAAAGCATCTAATTGTTTGAAAGGGGAATTTGAGATGAAAGATCTCGGACAGACAAAGTATTGTCTTGGTTTACAAATTGAGCATTCTCAAAAGGGTATATTTGTACATCAATCTACCTATACCAAAAGAGTGTTAAAAATGTTCAACATGGACAAGACAACTCCTTTGAGTACTCCTATGGTCGTTACATCACTACAAGTTGAAAATGATCCATTCCGACCACACGAAGAAAATGAAGAGATACTTGGTCCTGAAGTACCATATCTGAGTGCCATCGGAGCCCTTATGTACCTTACAAATTGTACAAGACCTGATATATCATTTGTCGTAAATCTTTTGGCAAGATTCAGCTCGTCTCCTACACGAAGGCATTGGAATGGAATCAAACACATTTTCCGCTATCTTCAAGGGACGATTGATTTAGGTTTATTCTATCCTAAGAATCTAAACGGTCAAATGATTGGTTTTGCAGATGCATGATATTTGTCAGATCCCCATAAAGCCCGATCACAAACTGGGTACGTTTTCACGATCGCATGCACTGCTATATCTTGGTGCTCTCAGAAGCAAACACTCGTGGAAACTTCTTCCAATCATGCTGAACTCATCGCACTCCATGAAGCAAGTAGAGAGTGTGTATGGTTAAGGTCAATAAGCCAGCACATCCAATCAAGCAATGGGATCCACGTAAACACGGAACCAACTATCCTATGTGAAGACAATGCTGCATGCGTCGCTCAAACAAAGGAAGGATATATCAAAAGTAATATAACCAAACATATTCCTCCGAAGTTTTTTTCATACACTCAAGAACTTGAGAAGACTAAAGTCATTGAAGTCAAGTATGTTCGATCATGTGATAATGCTGTAGATCTTTTCACGAAGTCATTATCTACCACTATGTTCAGGAAACATGTCCATAACATTGGAATGCGTCATCAACAAGATGGGACACCTGATCATTCGAGGGGGAGCTTACGCGGTTGTACTCTTTTTACCTTACTAAGGTTTTTCCCATTGGATTTTTCTGGAGATGTTTTTAATAAGCCAACAAGGACGCTACGCAAAAGACAATAGTCACACTGGTCTCCAAGGGGGAGTGTTACAAAAGTCAAAAGGTGATCATGCCTATGAGCTGATCTATACATCGAGACAGAGTAAAATTAACTCGTGTGGAACCCATGTCACTATGCTACATAATAACTTCTGCTTTTTTACTTCTATATATACGAACGTTTTCGTTCGATGTAAAACACAATTCACAACTCTTTCTTCTGAATATCAAATCTCTTTCGCTCTCTTCTTTCTTTGTAATTCTCAGTATACTATTCCCACCGGGTATAAATCTTTCGTCTTTACTTATATTTATCGTTATGATAAATTCCCATTCTTTTTATAACATAAATAAATTTGTTAGCCTTTCTTGATTGTTTCTTTAAAAAGCGACCAGTTATGTAAGGGAATGGTGTTTTGTGAAGATAAATCGATAAAGAGAATTACTGGGAATGAACAATTTATGGGGTAAACCACACCAACAATTGTTAGAGAATCCTATTCTAGACTTTTTATAACTTACAATTTTTAGCATATTGTATGTCCATACTGCATATCAATGCCTAACAACTATAATTTTATAAAAAGTTATAAAAAGTCTTGAATATTGTATAACTTATTCCTTTTATTATATTTTTTCTCTTATTTATTTTTCCTTTATTATTCTCCCTCATCACCATTGGCAGGCCATAGTTTATAGCGTATGTACATATATATTACATAATTTTAAAAATCTCAGTAATATTGTAGAATAAATATGCATAATAGTATAATTTTTGTAGAAATAAAAGGGCTTTCTCACTGTTCCGGCGATGTTCGGGACACATGAGAGGGAAAATCGAAAAAATTGTCGAGTGAAAGCTTGGGCAAACTCGCTTGTAAAATAGATCTAGGAACGATTGTCCGTGGTAACTCTTGAAATGCGCTCATTTTTGACCTTTGTAATAGTTATTTTTTTTTACCAAATCTTTGCAAGAGGAATAAAACAACATTGATAGACTGAGTCATAGTTCAAAAAATGAATCATATTGAGTTTGTAAATCAGACACATTTTGCCAGCCGGAGCACCGACACTTATCAGCCGCCGCTCGTTTCGCAAGCCTTCAAATCTCGTTCTCCGGCCGTCGTGTGTGGGCTTCCATAGCCACGGCGTCGGTCCGGCTTGGTTTCTTCTTCTTTTTGCTTTGTTTCTCTGCGGTGTGGTTCGAGGAGGCCAAAGTTTTGGATCTAGTCATGGGTTTTGAGATTTCCGATCTGGTTTCATGATGGTTTTCAGCGTTTTCCGGCTACAGATTTGCCCGGTTCGAGGTTCTCTGTCTCCTTTGGCCTTCTCCTTTGCTGGTGTTCTTGTAGAAGGTGCGTGAAGGGTATGTGGCTGTAACGGTTACTTTGGAGATCCGTGGATCTGGTCGTGGCGACGGTTTATGCTAGCCATCGTGGAATTGGTCTTTGTCTCTGCCCTAGTCTCTACTTCTCTTTGGCTTTGTCGTTCCCTTTTAGGTTTCCCTTTTATGTCTGGTTGTTTCTTAGATTGTTTCGATTCTCGGCTTAGGGCTGGTTTCTCGCGTAGGTAGTTGTTGGTTTGAGCTTGGTTTTAGGGTAGCTTGTCTTTCCGTGCTTGTGTTTCCTCATCCTTTGGGTTGGCTTGGGTCTTATTCGGTTTCGTTCTGTTGCCGTTTCGGCTTCAACTGAGATAGATGTTGCATCGCTCCTTGTCTCTACTAAGCAGATCAGTTCGGGATCTGATTCTTTCTTTGGCAATTATTCGAGGCTTCTCTTCAGTCTTTCAACTTCGCCGTCTCTGGAAGTAACATAGTGGTACGATGTGTGCTGCTGTCTTGCCGGAGTATATTGTCTTGTTTTTCGATTCGAGAGGTATATCTTATTCACAATAGGAGGTTGTTTGTATCGATGGTTGTCCTTGTTTGGCTCCCTCGGTGTTTCTTTACCCAAGGATCTTCTGGTTCGGGTTCACTTGTAAGACCAGCTTCAAATCAAGTTTCTACCTTGTTTTAGCGGGTTCGTGCTCTGCTTATAACTTGCTTGTTGTTTCTTTTGGTTCCCTTGGATAGGGTTTTGTCTCTGGAGAACATTTAACACTTGTGTTCTGCCGGCTTTGTATGAAACATTGTAATTCTTCATGGTTTAATGAAAAGTTTAGATGTCAAAAAAAAAAGACTGAGTCATAGTTACACAGTTTCGTATATATATATTTTTTTGTCCAACAATTTCAATGATTTTAAATCAAGATGATAAAGCCATTTTGAAATAAAAATGATAACATAAACAAATATATGCACAATACATTGAGAAAGATACATCAAAGAAAATGAATTAAACAAAACTTTTGGCCTCTCGCTAACGAATTATTAAATCCGTTATTAGCATCCTTCGTATCCACTGATGCCAATTAAGTGTGGGTAACCTCTTGGATAAACCTCCTAATTGCACCACATGAAAAAACCCAATGAGAAATGTCGACACTTTGATACCAAAGCTTTAATATCAAGTCATTATGAAATATTTTGATTTTTCTTTTCTCCGAATTTAATTAAAGGAGGCTAAATCCATTAAAAGAGAAGGTCTGGCAGCAGAAAACAACCCCTAAGATTCGTCACTTCCTATGGCAAGCGCTCTCTGGGGCGGTGGCAGTTAATGAGAGATTGGCGCATAGACATCTCCAGCAAGAGAGACAGTGCCCCAGATGTGAAGACATGGATGAGACCATTAATCATGTTTTGTTTACATGTCCAATTGCTAGACAAGTTTGGGCTTTGTCCAATATTCCAAATCCCCTCACAGTTTTTCCTACGGACAGTGTATGGGAAAATCTGGACTACTTGTTCTCAAGGATCCCTCATCGTACTAAGACTGAGGAACACGCCCAATGTTTCCCATGGATCATTTGGTATATTTGGAAAGCTCGCAATGCTAAAGTTTTTAACAATGTCGAGAGGACACCCCCAGCGATTTTGGAGCTGGCCCGTAAGGAAGCTAGAGAATGGTGGTTGGCTAACATGGCTATTGAAAAACAAACTCACACTCAAGACCAGGGGATTCAGATGGAGGACCAGCCGGACGTGTTTCGGTGCTTCGTGGATGGGTCTTGGAAGGAGGATGATAGCACGAGTGGTGTGGGCTGGATTTTACAGCTGCAGGATGGCACATCCGATTTATTGGGGACAAGGGGCTTAAAGCGAGTACAATCACCTCTGCATGCAGAACTGCAAAGCCTCCTATGGGCTATGTCAAGTCTCACCGAGTATGGGCGCTATTGTTCGGCGTTTCTCACGGACTCCCAGGAGCTGGTGAGTATGGTAGCAGACCCAGGACGATGGCCACGATTTTGTTCTGAGCTAGAAGATCTCGAGGAGTTACGACTTTCTTTCCCAGACTTTACTCTTACGTATTGCCCTAGGGGAAAGAATGAAAAAGCAGATTTCCTTGCGAAAAATGCTCGTCTCCGCCAATCAGTCTTTTCTTATGTTAGCACGTCTATTCCGTATTGGTTCAATGATACCCATGTATTTTTGTAAACAATCCGGAGTCGTGCGTTCTTTTCAATACAGTGACTGTTCCGGTGATTACAGGATTGAAAACTCAACCGATGAGAAGAGTGAGAAGGCCTCTTCATAGATGGAGAAGATTTAAGAGACTTCTTCGTAGTTAAGAGTTAGAGGTCAAGTATGACGTAAGGGTCAATTTTCGTATCAACTCTAAATCTGAACATTGATCCTGAGTGAGTTAAAACTGACCCAAACAATAGGCTGTTGAATAGGGCACAATTGTTGAAGTCAACTATTTCTCATGTAAATTTGTTACACCAAATTGGATTTTCAATTGGTCGTAAATGAGTTTATTATGTTGACAAAATAAAATGTTTAACAATTTTCTATGCAAAATTAAAGGATAGTTGTAAATATATTCATATATAATAATATTTTTCTTATATATGTTTATGCATATTTGAAGAATAATAAATTATTTTAAGGGAGAGACCATAAATGATATTTTGATAGTTTGAGTTAGGGGTGGGCAAAAAATCCAAAACCGAATTATCGAACCGAACTCGATCCGAATTGTCCAATCCGAACCCGAAACCGGTTTTCTAAAATACCTGAATGGGTATTATATTTCTATAACTGAAAAACCGAATCCGGATCCAAACCGAATTGATAACCGAATGGGTATCCGAACTATTCAAAACATAAATTAAACTATAAATATTTAGATTTAAGATCGGATATGTTCATGTATTTTAGATAATTTTTATATTTTTTTTTGGTTAATTTGAGTATTATAGATTATCTTTAATAAAAGTAACCAATTTATCTATATTATTTGAACTTTTACGATTTTTTTTTGATATTCTATTGGGTATTTTTAGATAATTCAGTAAAAAATAATAAAATCGAATCAAATCCGAATAAATTGGGGTAATTATGAGTATTTCGAGTAATTTTTGAATATTTTAGGTAAACAAATCCAAAAATATTCGAATATTAAATCAAACTTTGAATATTTTTGGAGTTTCTAAAAACAACCGAAACTGACCCGAATCCGACACAAACCAAACCGAAACCGATCCGAATGGGTATTATATTGCTAAAACTAAAAATCCAAAATCTGAAATAACCGACCCAAAATCCAAATGGTTATCTTTAAGAAACATGTGAATACATTGTAGTTAACTTTTTCTAGATGATAATAAGATTAAAAAACCATTATGTCATTCTATGTCAGTTTAACACTACAATGTACTCACATCTTATCATCATTAAAAAAAGAGATAATTACTCAAACATTCTTTTTAGATATGGTGTTTACTCAAACATCCTTTTATTTTTTGAGCTCAAAAATTTAAGCTAAAAAAGGTTACAAAGACATTAAAAATACCCCAAATTCGTTTATTAACGAAAATGACATTATCCTTTGAGAAAAAAAAACATAAAACCATAAAAAAAAAAAAAATCAGATTTCAACGAAACCTGTTCTTCTTCTCATCCGGCGACTCCGAGCGATTTCGTCTCCGACGACGAGATTTGTTGCGTTTGACAGTAAGATTTGAAACGAATCATGAGTTTTCTTCCTCTCTATCATTCACGAGTGTTTTAGATTCAGATTTATGAATTTCAACATGTTCTTCGTTTATAGGTTTCGAAATTCCGGTGAAGGAAAGTTTCGGCGAGTGTTGGGGTTTCGTTTTCGTGCGTTGTAGAGAGGTAATCTCTTGATTCTAACTGGTTCGTTTGGGTGAGTTGAAGTTTTGTAAAATCACTTTCTGGTCGAGATCTGGATTTTTTTCAGATCTGAATTTTTTCCGGATCTGGATTTTTCTCAGATCCAGATTCCGACGTTATGGTAAATTTATTTCTCTTGGGAAAAACATACGTTACGGTAGATTTATAATAGATGTTATGGTAGACTTATTTATATGAGATGCAGACGTTGTGGTAAACTTATTTCTTTGAGATCCAAACGTTGTGGTAGACTTATTTCTATGAAATGTAGACGTTGTGGTAGACTTATTCTATGAGATGCAGACGTTGTGGTAGACTTCTTTCTATGAGATGCAGACGTTATGGTAGACTTATTTTTATGAGATGCAAACGTTTATTTCTATGAGATGCAGACGTTGTGGTAGACTTATTTCGATGAGATGCATACGTTGTGGTAGACTTTTCGACTCTTGATCTGCTAATGAATGAAATCTTTTTTGACGTTGTGGTAGACTTTTTGCAAAGAGATACAACATTATTGTAGACTTTTCGACTCTGGAGCTGCTAATGAATGAAATCTTTTTTTGCTTGTTAGGATTGTGTTTCAGTCTAAGATGTTCTAATTACCATGAATTTCTTTACAACTATTCTTTGTATGTGCAATGCGTAACCGCATGAAGATTGTAAAGAACATCCAAAAGATCATGAAGATGGTCCATACACCATTGTTTCTTGTTGTATTTAGGTAGTATTTGGTCAATCTTTGTATTGTTTAACATGCTTATTCTCCTATACGGCCTTATGGTTATGTAGCATCAAGTCCTCAATCTCACCCGTATATATGGCATGTAAGTCCTTAGTGGTAGATTTATTTTTTGTATAATGGTAGATTTATTCTATTCAATGGTAGATTTTTGACTCAGAAGCTGCTAATGAATGAGATTTTTTGGCATAGTATGAAAAATTCTGTGATTCCAATATGCATGTTATTCGCCTCAAACGTGCAGCAGATATCATGGATGAGTTACCACGTGATGAGATTGTTAAGTTATCAGAGTCAAACCCTCGTGATGGATCCAGTGATTTTTCAGTTATCCCTCGTGATTTGGATGAGATGTATTTTTCGTTTGATGGTAGATTTATTTTTATGAGACACAGACGTTCTGATTTGTAATATACGTTGTGGTAGATTTATTTCTATAAGATACAATTGTTATGGTAGACTTTTTGCAAAGAGATTGAAACATTATGGTAGACTTCTATGAATATTTTTTGTAGTGTAATGAATGAATTGACAACATTTATGTATGGTTAAAACATGGCTTCTGAAATGTCTCTGTAACCATTACAATATCCTTAAAACACGAGTACAAGTTCATACGAAAAGATAGAAAATATATGAAAATATATAGTACATACTAAATCTACCATCACTTGTATGATAGTCCTCTAGAACTGTACCACCTTTTGAATTGTCAACCAAAAACACCCATCAATTCTTCTCAAAACTCTGACTACCACAAACAAGAATGATTTGTTTTGTTCCCAATTTACCTCTTTTTGTTCAAACCCTAAACCCTAGTTCTTCACCATTGTTGCAGGTTTTTTCGTGCAAATTTGTCTATTTTAAGGGTAAAATCGATATTTCGCGTTCCCTGCAAATAACTCTACACTCTACCACCTACCAAATAAGTCTACCACCACTATAGTTTTCGAAACAAGAAACAAGTCTACCACCAAGTACTATAAGTCTACCGCTATCACAATAAGTCTACCAAATGTCTAATGTGAAAATAAGTCTACCGTAACTAGGTTGGATAACAAGTCTACCATCACTAGACCTAGGTAAAAACAAATCTACCGCTACAGTCGCTAAAAACGCATAAGTCTACCACTATTGATCCTAAAAAAATAAGTCTACTGTCACTATCCACATATATAAATCTACCGCTACTATGACTAAAAATCTACCACCAAAGAAAACAAATCTACCGGTAAAAAAAAATCTACCATCGAAGAAATATAAATCTACCGTTCAAAATAAGTCTACGAAATAAAAAAAATCTACCATTCGACTAATAAGTCTACCGTGAAATATAAGTCTACCATTAGGTGAATTTAAGTCTACCGCTCAAAAAATAAGTCTACCGTTCGGAAACAAATCTACCACCAAAAGAGATGCAATAAGTCTACCATTCAAAAATAAGTCTACCGCTCGTCAAATAAGTCTACGGACCAAAAATACGTCTACCAGATCGGTAATAAGTCTACCATCACTGAGCGGTAGATTTTTTTTTTTAGGCGGGAACTTTTCCCGCCTACGCGGCCCGTTTCATTAATGGCATTTTCGTAAATACGTTTTTTGTTATCAAAGGAAAAAGGGTAAAACGAACTCAAAAATAGCCTCAGTAATTAAAATCCAAAAAGGATGTTTGAGTCAACCCGAAATCTAAAAAATATGTTTTAGTAAGTCTCCCTTAAAAAAATCACTACAATGTACTCACATGTTTCACATGATATATCATTGAGTTTCACTTGATATCATTGGATTAGTTGTAACCTTCCTACAAAGAAAATGTAATGAAACAAATCACTGCAATGTACATTATAAACATGTGAGTACATTGTACTGATAGATCTTTGAGGTACTCACATCCCACAAGGATTTGCATTTTCTAAATGTGTTACATTTCCTTTGTGGGAAGGTTACAACGAATCCAATGATATATCATTCTATGTCAGTTTATCTAACTAGTTTTACAATTTGATTTTTTACTTTAGTTAGATAAACTTACATAGAATGAAATTCATCTATAACACTTCCGAAAACTTACCTAAGTTCATTGTTTACTATACACAAATATAAATAGGAGAGATCTTTGCTCAAAATATTCATTCAGTGATATAAAATGAATAAGATGGAGTATATTTCAATCTTCGGTTTAGTTTCAGTACTGTTCTTGGTCATTAGGGTTGATGCCCAAGATTTAAGTTTCGATGCGAACTATGTGGTTACGTGGGGACAAAACAATGTTTTGAAACTCAACCAAGGGAAAGAAGTTCAGCTATCCATAGATAATTCTTCAGGTCCATTGATTTTTTTTCTTATTTAACAAAACATATGCATCTTCATGAATTTGAGTCATAAAGTCTACAACGTTTTTTTCAAAATTTTGCACACAACCTACAAATAGTTTGAGACGTTTCTTGTATTGATTTATGCATATATTACATGCAGGTTCTGGTTTTGAGTCAAAAGAACATTACGGGTCAGGATTCTTCCAAATGAAAATGAAAGTGCCTTCATCAAAAGATTCTAGTGGCATTGTCACAACTTTCTACGTACGTCTATAATTTCCAACATTACGGTATTTGGGTATTTAATTAACTATGTTAATATATTTTGTCTTTTTCCATATATTTTTGCAGATGACTTCGAAGGGAAATACACAAGATGAAGTTGACTTTGAATTCTTGGGAGACAAACAAGGGAAACCAGTATTACTTCAGACAAATTTGTATACCAATGGTCAAGGAAGAAGAGAACAAACGTTAGCTCTTTGGTTCGATCCAACTCAAGATTTTCACACTTATGAAATTCTCTGGAACTCTCATCAAATTGTGTAAGTCCCTTATTCCTTTATCCGCCTCACACATCTATTTTTTTTTAAGAAAAAGAATGCTTAAAATAATATAACTTCACTAAACTAGGTTTTTATATTCTAATATCATTTCTCTACATATTATACAAAACATATGATGGTTTTCATTTCATACCAGGTGGTATGTGGACAAAACACCAGTAAGAGTGTTCAAGAACATCTCAACGAAAGGCATAAACTACCCGACAAAGCCTATGCAAGTGGTGGTTAGTTTGTGGAACGGTGAGGCTTGGGCGACAGACGGTGGTAAGTCCAAGGTTAATTGGGCTTATGCTCCATTCAAAGCCAACTTCCAAGGCTTCAACAACTCTGGTTGCTTATCATGCAGTTCATCATGGTGGAACACCGGGAGTTATAATAAACTAAGCGACTCCGATCAGAAGGCCTATGAAAATGTGAGAGCCAAGTACATGAAGTATGATTATTGTTCTGATCGGATTAAATGGCCTGTTGCTCCTAGTGAATGTAGGTGGAATAAGTGACAAATATCTTTTTTGATCAAAACGGACAAATATCCAATAACACATTTTATCAATATATTAAAATAATGGACTAATAATATAATTTAATATTTGATACAATGTTGAAATATGTGTTAAGTTTATATATTATCCTATAAAGTTTAATGCATTACATTTTGTAGTTAACACGTGAAACGCCTCAGTCGATCGATGAGCTTTGAAACGTGTAACTGTTTTCCCTTAATTAGATTTTGACATATGTCATTCAACTTTTTTTGTTTTTAAACTTATATATTTGTATTTGTTTCGTGAATTAGTTTTCATACATAAACGTTTTCCAATTAGCTTCTATTTAATAACTCATTAAAACAATTAGTAAATAACGACATATATACTATAAAAAAATTGAAGCTATAAGATCGCTTACATATATTTTGATTTTGAATAGAATTAGATAATATAAAATCAAATATGTTTTCTCCTTTAAATATTAAATACACATGTAAAATCTTTTAAGTTTATATACCCAAGTTAAACATCTAATATCTATATTTAAATTCAAATTTAAAATATGTAAAATATATAAAATATATTGTGCTTTTTAAAGACTTACCATTAAGTAGAAATTTTAAAGATTCTGAAGGATATTCATGAGAATTCTTATCCAAACACTACAAATACCTTAATACACATATATTCAAACAAAAGTTAAATAGTTTATTTATCTAACTAACGTAATTAATATTATTAAATTTATACATATAAAATCTCACAACCTAAATACTATTTCAGTACTCAATACTAACTTGGCTATTATAATGCATATTGCAAACAATTTCGAAACACAAATTATCTACTAAATAAACACTAAAATAATAAGTAAGTTATAAGATCAGAAATTGGAGACAATGTTTTAGTTATATACGCAATCTTTCATTTTTTTTTTATCTTTGTGTCATCTCGTATCTTTGAAAAGTATGTTATGTTGGTTTCAGTTATTTCACGGGTGAAACACATTTAATAAAAGAACAATCCCAAATTTAAATATGTAAAAATTTATCTCAAATTTCATATAATAAATCTATCAGTAACTACAATTGATTTTTTTAACTAAAACTATATTAATTTTACATGATAAATATTTTATCCCGCGTAAAACGCATGTACTATTTTAGTAATGCATATTAGAAAGACCCGATCTTAAAATATATTAACAACTAAGAAATAGTCATTTTGGTAAAGAAAAGCTTTAAAGAAAAAAAAGAATTGTTATTATTAATGTTTATTTTTAAAAATAATATAGTATTTAACAAAAAAATAAATGACTATTCGAAATAACCATAAAAATGTTATTGAAAACCCAATATAAAGCCTAATTGAAAACCGACTGCATTTTGGGCCAAAAAGAAAAAAGATAACCGACCGGTTCTGTAAACAAACGACCATATTTCGGTTTACTCCGGTTTGGATTTTCTTATCAAAGTATGTTTCCGTTATCCAGGAAGAGGAGGAGACTGGAGAAGAAATAATAAAAAGTAAACCAATTTTCAAAAGAATTAGGAAAACAATTTTCTAATTACCATGAATTTCTTTACAGCTATTCTTTGTATGTGCAATGCGTAACCGCATGAAGATTGTAAGAACATCCAAAAGATCATGAAGATGGTCTATACACCATTGTTTCTTGTTGTATTTAGGTAGTATTTGGTCAATCTTTGTATTGTTTAACATGCTTATTCTCCTATACGGCCTTATGGTTATGTAGCATCAAGTCCTCAATCTCACCCGTATATATGGCATGTAAGTCCTTAGTGGTAGATTTATTTTTTGTATAATGGTAGATTTATTCTATTCAATGGTAGATTTTTGACTCTGAAGCTGCTAATGAATGAGATTTTTTGGCATAGTATGAAAAAATTATGTGATTCCAATATGCATGTTATTCGCCTCAAACGTGCAGCAGATATCATGGATGAGTTACCACGTGATGAGATTGTTCAGTTATCAGAGTCAAACCCTCGTGATGGATCCAGTGATTGTTCAGTTATCCCTCGTGATTTGGATGAGATGTATTTTCGTTTGATGGTAGATTTATTTTTATGAGACACAGACGTTCTGATTTGTAATATACGTTATGGTAGATTTATTTCTATAAGATACAATTGTTATGGTAGACTTTTTGCAAAGAGATTGAAACATTATGGTAGACTTCTATGAACATTTTTTTGTAGTGTAATGAATGAATTGACAACATTTATGTATGGTTAAAACATGGCTTCTGAAATGTCTCTGTAACCATTACAATATCCTTAAAACACGAGTACAAGTTCATACGAAAAGATAGAAAATATATGAAAATATATAGTACATACTAAATCTACCATCACTTGTATGATAGTCCTCTAGAACTGTACCACCTTTTGAATTGTCAACCAAAAACACCCATCAATTCTTCTCAAAACTCTGACTACCACAAACAAGAATGATTTGTTTTGTTCCCAATTTACCTCTTTTTGTTCAAACCCTAAACCCTAGTTCTTCACCATTGTTGCAGGTTTTTTCGTGCAAATTTGTCTATTTTAAGGGTAAAATCGATATTTCGCGTTCCCTGCAAATAACTCTACACTCTACCACCTACCAAATAAGTCTACCACCACTATAGTTTTCGAAACAAGAAACAAGTCTACCACCAAGTACTATAAGTCTACCGCTATCACAATAAGTCTACCAAATGTCTAATGTGAAAATAAGTCTACCGTAACTAGGTTGGATAAAAAGTCTACCATCACTAGACCTAGGTAAAAACAAATCTACCGCTACATTCGCTAAAAACGCATAAGTCTACCACTATTGATCCTAAAAAAATAAGTCTACTGTCACTATCCACATATATAAATCTACCGCTACTATGACTAAAAATCTACCACCAAAGAAAACAAATCTACCGGTAAAAAAAAATCTACCATCGAAGAAATATAAATCTACCGTTCAAAATAAGTCTACGAAATAAAAAAAATCTACCATTCGACTAATAAGTCTACCGTGAAATATAAGTCTACCATTAGGTGAATTTAAGTCTACCGCTCAAAAAATAAGTCTACCGTTCGGAAACAAATCTACCACCAAAAGAGATGCAATAAGTCTACCATTCAAAAATAAGTCTACCGCTCGTCAAATAAGTCTACGGACCAAAAATAAGTCTACCAGATCGGTAATAAGTCTACCATCACTGAGCGGTAGATTTTTTTTTTTAGGCGGGAACTTTTCCCGCCTACGCGGCCCGTTTCATTAATGGCATTTTCGTAAATACGTTTTTTGTTATCAAAGGAAAAAGGGTAAAACGAACTCAAAAATAGCCTCAGTAATTAAAATCCAAAAAGGATGTTTGTGTGACGCCCGTAAACCATTTTTTTTGGTAAAATGGAGGGGCTGTCGATCGACACACTTGTTGTCTGTCGATCGACAGGGCTCTTAAGGGCTGTCGATCGACATACCTAGTGGTTGTCGATCGACAGGTGCTCGAATTGGCTGGTTTTCTGGTTCGATTTAAGTCGTTCAATTGGACCGGGCCGGTTTGGGTAAACCTTAGGGCTTCGTATATAAGGGTTTTTGGCCGCATTTGAGCGAACCAAAGTCCCAAAAATCAGAAACAAAGAGTTTTGAGAGGAGTTTCTCTTGTTCCTGATAGTTTGTGGATTAGGGTTTCGTTCTTGATCGATTTGAAGAGGAATTTCGTGGTGATTGTAGCTGAATCTGTTTCTAGCCTCATTATCCAGCAAATTCTATCCGAAAATCTAAGGTGAGTGCGTGACCATGGCTTCTGGGCCGGTGGATTCGTTAGGGTTGTATGGTGGTAGGTTAAAACTGGTTGATTGTGATGGTTGATGTTGTTTCTGTGTGTTTTGTGGTGTATGGATTGTTGGATTGTGTTTGTGGTGCAGGTTTCGTGTTATCGCAGGGGAGGAATCGATCCGAGAGGATAATTGATCGATCTCCTATGAATCTGCGACGACCTGTCGATCGACAGCACCTATGTGTGTCGATCGACAAGGGTCACACGAGAGCCGTCGATCGACACCTAGAGGTTGTGTCGATCGACAGGTGATCGAGGAGCTGTCGATCGACACCTAGAGGTTGTGTCGATCGACAGGGTCCTGTGGAGCTGTCGATCGACAGGCACCGTGGGTGTGTCGATCGACAGGGTCCAGTTGAGCTGTCGATCGACAGGCACCGTGGGTGTGTCGATCGACAGGTCTGAACAGGGGTGTCGATCGACACCTAGTGGTAGTGTCGATCGACAGGCCGTCTGTTGGGCTGTGGTTGAGCCGTGTTGTTGTGTTTGTTTCGTGTGTTGTTTGATGCGTGTTTGCCTGAGCGGATCCATCGCGTCTGTGTGCGCAGTCGTAGATGGGAGGACCGTCTCACTGGGTATTTATGATAATACTCACGCATCTCTTTTTTCCATGTGATGCAGGTAAAGACAAATTGTGATCGTGGAATCATGGCAACGAAGAGGGAGATGATCTAGGGTCTCGGTTTCGTGCTGTGTGGTTTTATTGCTTTCCATTTCTGTTTTAGAACTCCGCTAGGTTGCTGGTTTTATTGTATTGGAATTGTTATTGGAAGTGTGTTGAACTGGTTTAGTATTTTTAATGAAATGGAATACTTGGTTATTATTGTGTTATCCGCTGTTGATTATTTTCTTGAGTTGCTTGGTTGTTGAGGATAGCATTTATGGGAATGCTAATCCGAGACCAAGGGTTTAAATGTTTTAAAAAAAAAAAAACGGGTCGGGTTAGAACTGCTAGGATTGTAATTTGGTAAATTGTCAATTCTGTGAGTTTGGGGGTTCTAGATCATCTTCCTTCGAGCCTTCAAAGAGATTCCACGGTAAGTGTGTTTTATTGTTATTCTTTAGTGCTTAGCTTCTGTACTGTAGTAGTGCATGGTGTTAGCTAGAGGCACTAGAGAATGTGGCCGTGGGGGCCGGGGTGACTGTGACAGGTCCGTAGACGTATCAAGAGGGTCTGAGTATTAGTGCGAGTGCCAGTGGGAGTGCCTGTGTGAGAGCCGGTGTGAGGGCTGTTGGGCCAGGGCTGGTACTTGAGCTAGTGCTAGATTCGCTCGCTGTTCGGGTGCGCCCACAGGAGGAGTCTAGGTGACGAGTTGATCGGCGGTCAGATCTGTTGCAGTAGGTGTTGTGGCGGGCACTAGTGAGGGAGTTGGCCAGGAGGGCGGTTCAGGGTGTTGCGCAAGTGGCTGAGAGTGATCCGTAGACGCTTCATGACGGCTTGAGCGCCATTTAGGCTGCCAGCGTGCAGCCAAGTGTGAGCGCCAGTGTGAGGGCTGGTGGGGGCAGTGTGGTCCTAGGTTGGCTGCCGGGGGCCGGTGTGGGTCCTCGTGAGGTTGGTAGTGCGGGTGCGCCCGCGGGTGGGCTCAGGGTCAAGTGGATCGTCTGGCGGATTGGCTTCAGCAGTTTTTGGAGCGGTTACCGAGTGCGGTACGAGTTAGTAATCTAAAAAGGATGTTTTAGTAAGTCTCCCTTAAAAAAATCACTACAATGTACTCACATGTTTCACATGATATATCATTGGATTAGTTGTAACCTTCCTACAAAGAAAATGTAATGAAACAAATCACTGCAATGTACATTATAAACATGTGAGTACATTGTACTGATAGATCTTTGAGGTACTCACATCCCACAAGGATTTGCAATTTCTAAATGTGTTACATTTCCTTTGTGGGAAGGTTACAACGAATCCAATGATATATCATTCTATGTCAGTTTATCTAACTAGTTTTACAATTTGATTTTTTACTTTAGTTAGATAAACTTACATAGAATGAAATTCATCTATAACACTTCCGAAAACTTACCTAAGTTCATTGTTTACTATACACAAATATAAATAGGAGAGATCTTTGCTCAAAATATTCATTCAGTGATATAAAATGAATAAGATGGAGTATATTTCAATCTTCGGTTTAGTTTCAGTACTGTTCTTGGTCATTAGGGTTGATGCCCAAGATTTAAGTTTCGATGCGAACTATGTGGTTACGTGGGGACAAAACAATGTTTTGAAACTCAACCAAGGGAAAGAAGTTCAGCTATCCATAGATAATTCTTCAGGTCCATTGATTTTTTTGTCTTATTTAACAAAACATATGCATCTTCATGAATTTGAGTCATAAAGTCTACAACGTTTTTTTCAAAATTTTGCACACAACCTACAAATAGTTTGAGACGTTTCTTGTATTGATTTATGCATATATTACATGCAGGTTCTGGTTTTGAGTCAAAAGAACATTACGGGTCAGGATTCTTCCAAATGAAAATGAAAGTGCCTTCATCAAAAGATTCTAGTGGCATTGTCACAACTTTCTACGTACGTCTATAATTTCCAACATTACGGTATTTGGGTATTTAATTAACTATGTTAATATATTTTGTCTTTTTCCATATATTTTTGCAGATGACTTCGAAGGGAAATACACAAGATGAAGTTGACTTTGAATTCTTGGGAGACAAACAAGGGAAACCAGTATTACTTCAGACAAATTTGTATACCAATGGTCAAGGAAGAAGAGAACAAACGTTAGCTCTTTGGTTCGATCCAACTCAAGATTTTCACACTTATGAAATTCTCTGGAACTCTCATCAAATTGTGTAAGTCCCTTATTCCTTTATCCGCCTCACACATCTATTTTTTTTTAAGAAAAAGAATGCTTAAAATAATATAACTTCACTAAACTAGGTTTTTATATTCTAATATCATTTCTCTACATATTATACAAAACATATGATGGTTTTCATTTCATACCAGGTGGTATGTGGACAAAACACCAGTAAGAGTGTTCAAGAACATCTCAACGAAAGGCATAAACTACCCGACAAAGCCTATGCAAGTGGTGGTTAGTTTGTGGAACGGTGAGGCTTGGGCGACAGACGGTGGTAAGTCCAAGGTTAATTGGGCTTATGCTCCATTCAAAGCCAACTTCCAAGGCTTCAACAACTCTGGTTGCTTATCATGCAGTTCATCATGGTGGAACACCGGGAGTTATAATAAACTAAGCGACTCCGATCAGAAGGCCTATGAAAATGTGAGAGCCAAGTACATGAAGTATGATTATTGTTCTGATCGGATTAAATGGCCTGTTGCTCCTAGTGAATGTAGGTGGAATAAGTGACAAATATCTTTTTTGATCAAAACGGACAAATATCCAATAACACATTTTATCAATATATTAAAATAATGGACTAATAATATAATTTAATATTTGATACAATGTTGAAATATGTGTTAAGTTTATATATTATCCTATAAAGTTTAATGCATTACATTTTGTAGTTAACACGTGAAACGCCTCAGTCGATCGATGAGCTTTGAAACGTGTAACTGTTTTCCCTTAATTAGATTTTGACATATGTCATTCAACTTTTTTTGTTTTTAAACTTATATATTTGTATTTGTTTCGTGAATTAGTTTTCATACATAAACGTTTTCCAATTAGCTTCTATTTAATAACTCATTAAAACAATTAGTAAATAACGACATATATACTATAAAAAAATTGAAGCTATAAGATCGCTTACATATATTTTGATTTTGAATAGAATTAGATAATATAAAATCAAATATGTTTTCTCCTTTAAATATTAAATACACATGTAAAATCTTTTAAGTTTATATACCCAAGTTAAACATCTAATATCTATATTTAAATTCAAATTTAAAATATGTAAAATATATAAAATATATTGTGCTTTTTAAAGACTTACCATTAAGTAGAAATTTTAAAGATTCTGAAGGATATTCATGAGAATTCTTATCCAAACACTACAAATACCTTAATACACATATATTCAAACAAAAGTTAAATAGTTTATTTATCTAACTAACGTAATTAATATTATTAAATTTATACATATAAAATCTCACAACCTAAATACTATTTCAGTACTCAATACTAACTTGGCTATTATAATGCATATTGCAAACAATTTCGAAAAACAAATTATCTACTAAATAAACACTAAAATAATAAGTAAGTTATAAGATCAGAAATTGGAGACAATGTTTTAGTTATATACGCAATCTTTCATTTTTTTTTATCTTTGTGTCATCTCGTATCTTTGAAAAGTATGTTATGTTGGTTTCAGTTATTTCACGGGTGAAACACATTTTATAAAAGAACAATCCCAAATTTAAATATGTAAAAATTTATCTCAAATTTCATATAATAAATCTATCAGTAACTACAATTGATTTTTTTAACTAAAACTATATTAATTTTACATGATAAATATTTTATCCCGCGTAAAACGCATGTACTATTTTAGTAATGCATATTAGAAAGACCCGATCTTAAAATATATTAACAACTAAGAAATAGTCATTTTGGTAAAGAAAAGCTTTAAAGAAAAAAAAGAATTGTTATTATTAATGTTTATTTTTAAAAATAATATAGTATCTTAACAAAAAAATAAATGACTATTCGAAATAACCATAAAAATGTTATTGAAAACCCAATATAAAGCCTAATTGAAAACCGACTGCATTTTGGGCCAAAAACAAAAAAGATAACCGACCGGTTCTGTAAACAAACGACCATATTTCGGTTTACTCCGGTTTGGATTTTCTTATCAAAGTATGTTTCCGTTATCCAGGAAGAGGAGGAGACTGGAGAAGAAATAATAAAAAGTAAACCAATTTTCAAAAGAATTAGGAAAACAATTTTCTAATTACCATGAATTTCTTTACAGCTATTCTTTGTATGTGCAATGCGTAACCGCATGAAGATTGTAAGAACATCCAAAAGATCATGAAGATGGTCTATACACCATTGTTTCTTGTTGTATTTAGGTAGTATTTGGTCAATCTTTGTATTGTTTAACATGCTTATTCTCCTATACGGCCTTATGGTTATGTAGCATCAAGTCCTCAATCTCACCCGTATATATGGCATGTAAGTCCTTAGTGGTAGATTTATTTTTTGTATAATGGTAGATTTATTCTATTCAATGGTAGATTTTTGACTCTGAAGCTGCTAATGAATGAGATTTTTTGGCATAGTATGAAAAAATTATGTGATTCCAATATGCATGTTATTCGCCTCAAACGTGCAGCAGATATCATGGATGAGTTACCACGTGATGAGATTGTTCAGTTATCAGAGTCAAACCCTCGTGATGGATCCAGTGATTGTTCAGTTATCCCTCGTGATTTGGATGAGATGTATTTTCGTTTGATGGTAGATTTATTTTTATGAGACACAGACGTTCTGATTTGTAATATACGTTATGGTAGATTTATTTCTATAAGATACAATTGTTATGGTAGACTTTTTGCAAAGAGATTGAAACATTATGGTAGACTTCTATGAACATTTTTTTGTAGTGTAATGAATGAATTGACAACATTTATGTATGGTTAAAACATGGCTTCTGAAATGTCTCTGTAACCATTACAATATCCTTAAAACACGAGTACAAGTTCATACGAAAAGATAGAAAATATATGAAAATATATAGTACATACTAAATCTACCATCACTTGTATGATAGTCCTCTAGAACTGTACCACCTTTTGAATTGTCAACCAAAAACACCCATCAATTCTTCTCAAAACTCTGACTACCACAAACAAGAATGATTTGTTTTGTTCCCAATTTACCTCTTTTTGTTCAAACCCTAAACCCTAGTTCTTCACCATTGTTGCAGGTTTTTTCGTGCAAATTTGTCTATTTTTTAAGGGTAAAATCGATATTTTGCGTTCCCTGCAAATAACTCTACACTCTACCACCTACCAAATAAGTCTACCACCACTATAGTTTTTGAAACAAGAAACAAGTCTACCACCAAGTACTATAAGTCTACCGCTATCACAATAAGTCTACCAAATGTCTAATGTGAAAATAAGTCTACCGTAACTAGGTTGGATAACAAGTCTACCATCACTAGACCTAGGTAAAAACAAATCTACCGCTACAGTCGCTAAAAACGCATAAGTCTACCACTATTGATCCTAAAAAAATAAGTCTACTGTCACTATCCACATATATAAATCTACCGCTACTATGACTAAAAATCTACCACCAAAGAAAACAAATCTACCGGTAAAAAAAAATCTACCATCGAAGAAATATAAATCTACCGTTCAAAATAAGTCTACGAAATAAAAAAAATCTACCATTCGACTAATAAGTCTACCGTGAAATATAAGTCTACCATTAGGTGAATTTAAGTCTACCGCTCAAAAAATAAGTCTACCGTTCGGAAACAAATCTACCACCAAAAGAGATGCAATAAGTCTACCATTCAAAAATAAGTCTACCGCTCGTCAAATAAGTCTACGGACCAAAAATACGTCTACCAGATCGGTAATAAGTCTACCATCACTGAGCGGTAGATTTTTTTTTTTAGGCGGGAACTTTTCCCGCCTACGCGGCCCGTTTCATTAATGGCATTTTCGTAAATACGTTTTTTGTTATCAAAGGAAAAAGGGTAAAACGAACTCAAAAATAGCCTCAGTAATTAAAATCCAAAAAGGATGTTTGTGTGACTCATTAAAACAATTAGTAAATAACGACATATATACTATAAAAAAATTGAAGCTATAAGATCGCTTACATATATTTTGATTTTGAATAGAATTAGATAATATAAAATCAAATATGTTTTCTCCTTTAAATATTAAATACACATGTAAAAATCTTTTAAGTTTATATACCCAAGTTAAACATCTAATATCTATATTTAAATTCAAATTTAAAATATGTAAAATATATAAAATATATTGTGCTTTTTAAAGACTTACCATTAAGTAGAAATTTTAAAGATTCTGAAGGATATTCATGAGAATACAATATTTATTTTATTTTAAATTTCATGTTTTGAAAATTATAAAAGGTAAGAAATCAAATGATGAAATATGTATATTTTGTTTTTCATCGAAACAAATATCGATTCATAAGAGAAAAAAATTTTGATTAAAATATTGAGTAAGCATAATTCAAATAAAAATATGTAAATTGATTTGTCAAGATTTAGAAAAAGTAAATATATTACATAATAAAAAGTAAACCAATTTTCAAAAGAAATAGGAAAACAATCCTTCGAGTATATTTTCTAGGATCCTTCTTATTAAATTTTAATAATAATATAATATCTTAACATGAAAAGACACGATATTTCGAAATAATTATAAAACAGCTTCATCGAGAATGAAACTAGCAATAAATATACTCATAACCACCAAGAGGTTATTTTCAAAAAGATACAAATCTAAAAGGACATGACACTTTGATATAACCATCTTCTATATATTAAAGGAGAGTCCATTTAGCTGATGTGTCAAACTCTTTTTTTTCTTACTTTTATTTATTTATTTAATTAGAATTACCAACTCTTACTATACAAATATCCGAACACTCCAAAATAACTTAATCACTATACCCAAACAAACTATAACTATTATTAACTAGTATTTTATTCTTATCCAAACACTACAAATACCTTAATACATATATTCAAACAAAGGTTAAATAGTTTATTTATCTAACTAACGTAATTAATATTATTAAATTTATACATATAAAATCTCACAACCTAAATACTATTTCAGTACTCAATACTAACTTGGCTATTATAATGCATATTGCAAACAATTTCGAAACACAAATTATCTACTAAATAAACACTAAAATAATAAGTAAGTTATAAGATCAGAAATTGGAGACAATGTTTTAGTTATATACGCAATCGTTCATTTTTTTTTTATCTTTGTGTCATCTCGTATCTTTGAAAAATATGTTATGTTGGTTTCAGTTATTTCACGGGTGAAACACATTTTATAAAAGAACAATCCCAAATTTAAATATGTAAAAATTTATCTCAAATTTCATATAATAAATCTATCAGTAACTACAAATGATTTTTTAACTAAAACTATATTAATTTTACATGATAAATATTTTATCCCGCGTAAAACGCATGTACTATTTTAGTAATGCATATTAGAAAGACCCGATCTTAAAATATATTAACAACTAAGAAATAGTCATTTTGGTAAAGAAAAGCTTTAAAGAAAAAAAAGAATTGTTATTATTAATGTTTATTTTTAAAAATAATATAGTATCTTAACAAAAAAATAAATGACTATTCGAAATAACCATAAAAATGTTATTGAAAACCCAATATAAAGCCTAATTGAAAACCGACTGCATTTTGGGCCAAAAACAAAAAAGATAACCGACCGGTTCTGTAAACAAACGACCATATTTCGGTTTACTCCGGTTTGGATTTTCTTATCAAAGTATGTTTCCGTTATCCAGGAAGAGGAGGAGACTGGAGAAGAAATAATAAAAAGTAAACCAATTTTCAAAAGAATTAGGAAAACAATTTTCTAATTACCATGAATTTCTTTACAGCTATTCTTTGTATGTGCAATGCGTAACCGCATGAAGATTGTAAGAACATCCAAAAGATCATGAAGATGGTCTATACACCATTGTTTCATGTTGTATTTAGGTAGTATTTGGTCAATTTTTGTATTGTTTAACATGCTTATTCTCCTATACGGCCTTATGGTTATGTAACATCAAGTCCTCAATCTCACCCGTATATATGGCATGTAAGTCCTTAGTGGTAGATTCAATTTTTGTATAATGGTAGATTTATTCTATTCAATGGTAGATTTTTGACTCTGAAGCTGCTAATGAATGAGATTTTTTGGCATAATATGAAAAAATTATGTGATTCCAATATGCATGTTATTCGCCTCAAACGTGCAGCAGATATCATGGATGAGTTACCACGTGATGAGATTGTTCAGTTATCAGAGTCAAACCCTCGTGATGGATCCAGTGATTGTTCAGTTATCCCTCGTGATTTGGATGAGATGTATTTTCGTTTGATGGTAGATTTATTTTTATGAGACACAGACGTTCTGATTTGTAATATACGTTATGGTAGATTTATTTCTATAAGATACAATTGTTATGGTAGACTTTTTGCAAAGAGATTGAAACATTATGGTAGACTTCTATGAACATTTTTTGTAGTGTAATGAATAAATTGACAACATTTATGTATGGTTAGAACATGGCTTCTGAAATGTCTCTGTAACCATTACAATATCCTTAAAACACGAGTACGAGTTCATACGAAAAGATAGAAAATATATGAAAATATATAGTACATACTAAATATACCATCACTTGTATGATAGTCCTCTAGAACTGTACCACCTTTTGAATTGTCAACCAAAAACACCCATCAATTCTTCTCAAAACTCTAACTACCACAAACAAGATTGATTTGTTTTGTTCCCAATTTACCTCTTTTTGTTCAAACCCTAAACCCTAGTTCTTCACCATTGTTGCAGGTTTTTTCGTGCAAATTTGTCTATTTTTTAAGGGTAAAATCGACATTTTGCGTTCCCTGCAAATAACTCTACACTCTACCACCTACCAAATAAGTCTACCACCACTATAGTTTTCGAAACAAGAAACAAGTGTACCACCAAGTACTATAAGTCTACCGCTATCACAATAAGTCTACCAAATGTCTAATGTGAAAATAAGTCTACCGTAAATAGGTTGGATAACAAGTCTACCATCACTAGACCTAGGTAAAAACAAATCTACCGCTACAGTCGCTAAAAACGCATAAGTCTACCACTATTGATCCTAAAAAAATAAGTCTACTGTCACTATCCACATATATAAATCTACCGCTACTATGACTAAAAATCTACCACCAAAGAAAACAAATCTACCGGTAAAAAAAAATCTACCATCGAAGAAAAATAAATCTACCGTTCAGAATAAGTCTACGAAAATAAATCTACCATTCGACTAATAAGTCTACCGCGAAATATAAGTCTACCATTAGGTGAATTTAAGTCTACCGCTCAAAAAATAAGTCTACCGTTCGGAAACAAATCTACCACCAAAAGAGATGCAATAAGTCTACCATTCAAAAATAAGTCTACCGCTCGTCAAATAAGTCTACGGACCAAAAATAAGTCTACCAGATCGGTAATAAGTCTACCATCACTGAGCGGTAGATTTTTTTTTTTAGGCGGGAACTTTTCCCGCCTACGCGGCCCGTTTCATTAATGGCATTTTCGTAAATACGTTTTTTGTTATCAAAGGAAAAAGGGTAAAACGAACTCAAAAATAGCCTCAGTAATTAAAATCCAAAAAGGATGTTTGAGTCAACCCGAAATCTAAAAAATATGTTTTAGTAAGTCTCCCTTAAAAAAATCACTACAATGTACTCACATGTTTCACATGATATATCATTGAGTTTCACTTGATATCATTGGATTAGTTGTAACCTTCCTACAAAGAAAATGTAATGAAACAAATCACTGCAATGTACATTATAAACATGTGAGTACATTGTACTGATAGATCTTTGAGGTACTCACATCCCACAAGGATTTGCATTTTCTAAATGTGTTACATTTCCTTTGTGGGAAGGTTACAACGAATCCAATGATATATCATTCTATGTCAGTTTATCTAACTAGTTTTACAATTTGATTTTTTACTTTAGTTAGATAAACTTACATAGAATGAAATTCATCTATAACACTTCCGAAAACTTACCTAAGTTCATTGTTTACTATACACAAATATAAATAGGAGAGATCTTTGCTCAAAATATTCATTCAGTGATATAAAATGAATAAGATGGAGTATATTTCAATCTTCGGTTTAGTTTCAGTACTGTTCTTGGTCATTAGGGTTGATGCCCAAGATTTAAGTTTCGATGCGAACTATGTGGTTACGTGGGGACAAAACAATGTTTTGAAACTCAACCAAGGGAAAGAAGTTCAGCTATCCATAGATAATTCTTCAGGTCCATTGATTTTTTTTCTTATTTAACAAAACATATGCATCTTCATGAATTTGAGTCATAAAGTCTACAACGTTTTTTTCAAAATTTTGCACACAACCTACAAATAGTTTGAGACGTTTCTTGTATTGATTTATGCATATATTACATGCAGGTTCTGGTTTTGAGTCAAAAGAACATTACGGGTCAGGATTCTTCCAAATGAAAATGAAAGTGCCTTCATCAAAAGATTCTAGTGGCATTGTCACAACTTTCTACGTACGTCTATAATTTCCAACATTACGGTATTTGGGTATTTAATTAACTATGTTAATATATTTTGTCTTTTTCCATATATTTTTGCAGATGACTTCGAAGGGAAATACACAAGATGAAGTTGACTTTGAATTCTTGGGAGACAAACAAGGGAAACCAGTATTACTTCAGACAAATTTGTATACCAATGGTCAAGGAAGAAGAGAACAAACGTTAGCTCTTTGGTTCGATCCAACTCAAGATTTTCACACTTATGAAATTCTCTGGAACTCTCATCAAATTGTGTAAGTCCCTTATTCCTTTATCCGCCTCACACATCTATTTTTTTTTAAGAAAAAGAATGCTTAAAATAATATAACTTCACTAAACTAGGTTTTTATATTCTAATATCATTTCTCTACATATTATACAAAACATATGATGGTTTTCATTTCATACCAGGTGGTATGTGGACAAAACACCAGTAAGAGTGTTCAAGAACATCTCAACGAAAGGCATAAACTACCCGACAAAGCCTATGCAAGTGGTGGTTAGTTTGTGGAACGGTGAGGCTTGGGCGACAGACGGTGGTAAGTCCAAGGTTAATTGGGCTTATGCTCCATTCAAAGCCAACTTCCAAGGCTTCAACAACTCTGGTTGCTTATCATGCAGTTCATCATGGTGGAACACCGGGAGTTATAATAAACTAAGCGACTCCGATCAGAAGGCCTATGAAAATGTGAGAGCCAAGTACATGAAGTATGATTATTGTTCTGATCGGATTAAATGGCCTGTTGCTCCTAGTGAATGTAGGTGGAATAAGTGACAAATATCTTTTTTGATCAAAACGGACAAATATCCAATAACACATTTTATCAATATATTAAAATAATGGACTAATAATATAATTTAATATTTGATACAATGTTGAAATATGTGTTAAGTTTATATATTATCCTATAAAGTTTAATGCATTACATTTTGTAGTTAACACGTGAAACGCCTCAGTCGATCGATGAGCTTTGAAACGTGTAACTGTTTTCCCTTAATTAGATTTTGACATATGTCATTCAACTTTTTTTGTTTTTAAACTTATATATTTGTATTTGTTTCGTGAATTAGTTTTCATACATAAACGTTTTCCAATTAGCTTCTATTTAATAACTCATTAAAACAATTAGTAAATAACGACATATATACTATAAAAAAATTGAAGCTATAAGATCGCTTACATATATTTTGATTTTGAATAGAATTAGATAATATAAAATCAAATATGTTTTCTCCTTTAAATATTAAATACACATGTAAAAATCTTTTAAGTTTATATACCCAAGTTAAACATCTAATATCTATATTTAAATTCAAATTTAAAATATGTAAAATATATAAAATATATTGTGCTTTTTAAAGACTTACCATTAAGTAGAAATTTTAAAGATTCTGAAGGATATTCATGAGAATACAATATTTATTTTATTTTAAATTTCATGTTCTGAAAATTATAAAAGGTAAGAAATCAAATGATGAAATATGTATATTTTGTTTTTCATCGAAACAAATATCGATTCATAAGAGAAAACAATTTTGATTAAAATATTGAGTAAGCATAATTCAAATAAAAATATGTAAATTGATTTGTCAAGATTTAGAAAAAGTAAATATATTACATAATAAAAAGTAAACCAATTTTCAAAAGAAATAGGAAAACAATCCTTCGAGTATATTTTCTAGGATCCTTCTTATTAAATTTTAATAATAATATAATATCTTAACATGAAAAGACACGATATTTCGAAATAATTGTAAAACAGCTTCATCGAGAATGAAACTAGCAATAAATATACTCATAACCACCAAGAGGTTATTTTCAAAAAGATACAAATCTAAAAGGACATGACACTTTGATATAACCATCTTCTATTTATTAAAGGAGAGTCCATTTAGCTGATGTGTCAAACTCTTTTTTTCTTACTTTTATTTATTTATTTAATTAGAATTACCAACTCTTACTATACAAATATCCGAACACTCCAAAATAACTTAATCACTATACCCAAACAAACTATAACTATTATTAACTAGTATTTAATTCTTATCCAAACACTACAAATACCTTAATACATATATTCAAACAAAAGTTAAATAGTTTATTTATCTAACTAACGTAATTAATATTATTAAATTTATACATATAAAATCTCACAACCTAAATACTATTTCAGTACTCAATACTAACTTGGCTATTATAATGCATATTGCAAACAATTTCGAAACACAAATTATCTACTAAATAAACACTAAAATAATAAGTAAGTTATAAGATCAGAAATTGGAGACAATGTTTTAGTTATATACGCAATCTTTCATTTTTTTTAATCTTTGAGTCATCTCGTATCTTTGAAAAATATGTTACGTTGGTTTCAGTTATTTCATGGGTGAAACACATTTTATAAAAGAACAATCCCAAATTTAAATATGTAAAAATTTATCTCAAATTTCATATAATAAATCTATCAGTAACTACAATTGATTTTTTAACTAAAACTATATTAATTTTACATGATAAATATTTTATCTCGCGTAAAACGCATGTACTATTTTAGTAATGCATATTAGAAAGACCCGATCTTAAAATATATTAACAACTAAGAAATAGTCATTTTGGTAAAGAAAAGCTTTAAAGAAAAAAAAAGAATTGTTATTATTAATGTTTATTTTTAAAAATAATATATTATCTTAACACAAAAAGAAATGACTATTCGAAATAACCATAAAAATGTTATTGAAAACCCAATATAAAGCCTAATTGAAAACCGACTGCATTTTGGGCCAAAAAGAAAAAAGATAACCGACCGGTTCTGTAAACAAAAGACCATATTTCGGTTTACTCCGGTTTGTATTTTTCTTATCAAATTATGTTTCCGTTTTCCAGGAAGAGGAGGAGACTGGAGAAGGAGATCTAGCAGAGACCTCTCGTGTCGTCGCGAAGAAGACAAGTACGCAAGGAGCTTCCATAAACCCTAGAAATCGAGAAGAAGAAACCTCGAAGATGAACATTTTCAGATTAGCAGGTGATATGACTCACCTCGCCAGTGTTCTCGTCTTGCTTCTCAAGATCCACACCATCAAATCCTGCGCCGGTAATGTTTTCTTCTTCGATTCGCGATTTATTTCCCATCTTTAGTCTCCTCTTCCTTGTAGTGTTGAATTTGATTGTATGCTACATTGATTCAATAACGTAGAAATCCTGAATTTAGATCGAATTTTTGTAATCATCTGGATTCACCAATTTTGTATCCGTTTCTTAGTCTTGTGGAAGTTTCATCAATGGATCTCACTGGATTTGATTTGATGATGTAGAGAGGTGTGATTATGTTTGATTTGGTTGCTTTTTTTTGGTATCTGCAGGTGTTTCATTGAAGACTCAAGAACTCTATGTCATTGTCTTTGTAACTCGATATTTGGATATTCTTACGAGTTTCATATCAATCTATAACACTCTTATGAAGTTGATATTCTTGGGAAGTTCCTTTTCGATTGTTTGGTATATGAAGTATCATAAAACTGTTCAGAGGACTTACGATAGGGAGCAAGATACTTTTCGTCATTGGTTTCTTGTGCTACCATGCCTTCTCTTGGCTCTTCTCATTCATGAAAAGTTTACCATTCTTGAGGTTTGTTAAGGAGAAGTTTACTTTTCTCTGGAAGAAGTTTTACTTGTAGGTTTGGTTCATTTCTTTGGTGCTAATCATATTGTCTCTATAATATCAGGTCTTGTGGACTTTTTCACTGTACTTGGAGGCTGTTGCTATACTTCCTCAGCTTGTTCTGCTGCAGAGGACTAGAAATATCGACAACTTGACAGGACAATACATTTTTCTTCTTGGGTATACACATTTGTTTATATCTTTATTGCATATTCGACATCCAGACATTTCATTTCTATTCACGTTGTTGTCGTTTCGATCTGTTCTATTGTTGTGATAAAATGCTATGCATTTTGTTTCTTGAACGTCTTTTTCACTGGCAATTTTAGCTTAGCTATATAGGTT
The DNA here is from genome assembly GCA_900128785.1 of Arabis alpina. Lineage (NCBI taxonomy): Eukaryota > Viridiplantae > Streptophyta > Magnoliopsida > Brassicales > Brassicaceae > Arabis > Arabis alpina. The sequence continues at coordinate 16,842,907 of LT669791.1, forward strand.
TCATAATTGATTATTACATTATGTTGCAGGGGATACCGGGGATTCTACATACTCAACTGGATTTACCGTTACTTCACTGAACCACACTATGTTCACTGGATAAGTATGACTATTTCCCTCTCTCAGCCTTCTTTGTCAAGTCCCCAATTTGGGCAGATTATTAGCATCTTTTGATATGTGTGCCTACTTAGATTAGTGAACTTCTTATAGCATCAGATGCTCATGAATCACTTCTTCTGTTGTCTATGTGGATAATTTGACAATTTGAAATCGTGTGATATCTATTTTGTAGCATGGATCTCTGGGCTTGTTCAAACATTGCTCTACGCCGATTTCTTCTACTATTACTTCCTAAGGTAAGAAGCACTTCCTTCTTTCGTCTCTTTCTTCATAAAACATATCCACAGCTCTTGACTATGGTTTGGGTTTTATCATCACAGCTGGAAAAACAATAAAAAGTTGCAGCTACCAGCTTAGGTCTCTAATTTTTTTCGATGCTCGGGAAACAAATTTGGTATTGCGCACAAGAAGTTTCGGATTTACTCGGTGTTACTGGTTATAGAAGAGAAAGTTATAGAATGTGTAAAACTCTCTCCAGGGATCTAACTTGTTAAATTTGTTGTACTTTTCTTGTTTTTTTGTCCAAGGATAGTATTAAAAAATTCTATAATGAACAATAAACATCCATAGCTTTGTTGCTTATGATTATATCAGAATTTTCATTTCAAACTACAGACGTGGAAATTTTTGCGATGAATCCAAATTTGCATATCTGCAATTCTGCGTCACATCCATGAATGGTCAAACCATGCTTCTCCTTTCTAACTACAAAAGTATAAACGGTCGTTCTTATTTCTCAAGTGTGATTTCCATATTTGCCTTTTGAACTCTCTCTGTTGTAATATATCTGCTTACTTGAGGTATTGGCAATAAAATACAGGATTAGAAATTCGGATAGCTAGAGAAATTAATGAGAGCTAAAATCACTATCCACCCACTAATTTAAGTAAGAATTAACTTACATTAGGTTAACATCCACATAACTCTGTCCATAAAAAGATGAGGATAGAAAAAAAGGTAAAGAGTCGAAGTGATACAAAAGAAAACGACCCAAAAAATAAAAACTTGTCCTCGAGGGTGATAGCGGGTCAAACACCAAAAAAAAAGAACCCGTACCCAAATCGAAAAATAGGCACCAGCTATTTTACTAGGAGTTGAAGCACCAAAACACCGATGGAGAAACCACTGCGATAAGGGTTTCATTCCATTACAAAGTATGGTATAAGGTCGTTAAATCGAACGCTATTTTAATTAATAGGTTGGAGATGCTTTTTAGGTTATATAATTTCTTCTGCTTTTTCGCTTTTTTTTTTTTTTTTTTTTTTTGATAACCCAGGTGTCCGATCCACAAGAGGTCCTGGACTACGAGCCGTTAGGCCCTAACCCGAAGGTGTCCTGGACGCCGCAGGTGGGTGACGACTAGCGCCGCGTCCAAATGGAACTGGCGTGGTCCTGGGGGCCCGAAGGAAGCCAATTGAAAACTTCGGTGGCCAGGAATCGAACCAAGGTGGCGGTACTCACAGCCGTGAGCCCTTTTTCGCTTTTACCTAAAACAATACCGGAAAAACGGTTTTGATTATGGTGATAAAAAATCCGATTCATCCTCTTCCATCATCGTCACTACCACAACGAGTGCCGTCTCAACCTAAATCTGGATCCATGGTAACCCATAGTAATAATAATTTTTTTTATATAATAAAATGGGCTCTTTATATGTATAAATTTGATGTTAATTTTTTTTTGAATGAGCCACGGTCTATGTCCCTCTTGCCTGTCCTCTACGCCGGCACTGCCCACAACATTTTTTTTCCGTCGCCATCTCTGCCACAACATCTCTTTTCCATCGCCCTTGTGGAGACTAGAGGGTGTAATATTTTTTCTTCGTGTTTCCACGAAATTTTAATAGAAGAGAATAAATTTTATGGAAGAGAAAAAACATAATTGATTTGTAGAAAATAAGAGGAGTTTCGACTAAAAAAAAAATGATGAAATTGTCATTTGTGCTAACCAAAGTGTAAGTAGTGGAAAGTGTGTATATGAGATATTAGTTTGAAGAAAGTGTCTATTTGAGTAAATAATTATCCAAAGACAAAGACTTGTTAACTTGCAACATATCATGATTGAGATATATTTAGAGTGTTGTCTTCATTTACATAGTAGTAGGTACTCTATCGTAAAATATATTTGACTTCTGCTCGTCCTGATTCACATTGTATTGTTCTGATTCAAATAGGTTTAACTTTAGAGTTATCCTTTTTTTTGTTAGACAAATCAACTATAGAGTTATCTAATGACCTTTAATAGCTACAAAGAAGATAAAGATAAATGAATTTGAATGATATAAATAGTTGTCATTCCATATACTAGAATTTTCCCACAAACAAACCGAGGTATACAATGAAGAATCTACAAAACGATAAATAATTTTATATTTGAACTACGTTGATAATGTAGAATGTTTTATCCATCTTAACAACAATTCGATAAAAAAAACACTATCTTTCAAGAAAATATTAAAATTTTATGGGTTTCATTTCATATTCAGATTTTAATAGCCAGCAGTAATTGGTCTGCAAGACACATATCTCATTACCTGCATTAAAATAGGTAGATGACAATATAGAAATATACTTTGTTTTACCTCTGCTTATACGGTAAGATTTTTAAAAAAAGTATTTGCAATATTCTAATAAAAAATTTGCAATGAAATGATGCCCAACGTACAAGTAGTACAAACTACCATAAAATCAAATATAACCGATTTCGTTGTAAATACTCAAGAATAATTATTCAGCGTTCATTTCAGTATCGAAGTTATATAAGTTCTTGAAGAGCTGAAATATTAGTCACTTATTGTCATTTCTGCCTCATAAATTTTCATTTTTTTGCATATTCACAAATTAACAAAAAACTTATCATTTATCAAGACAACAAATTATAAGCCTAAAACCAAAATTGTCATTGTGAATGCATTAAAAGCAAAATTAACAAATATGCAACCCTTCAAACTAGATAACACATATATGTGTACGATTATATAAATGGAGATATTTGCTTCATGAGAAATACTCAAGATCAACAATTCAGATGAAATATATTTTAATCTTTTGTATCGTTTCAGCACTTTTGTTGATCATTAAGGTTGAATCTAGGGTTTATGGAGTTAAAGAAATCGACATAAACCAAGAACCTGCTTTTGATGAGAACTATGTGGTTACATGGGGACAAGATCGTGTCTTCCAATCAAACCAAGGCAAAGATGTTCAACTCTCCATGGATTATTATTCAGGTTCTTTGATTTTGTTTTCTTTAAGATACGAATATGATCACCAATTCACAATAGTCCATGAATTAATATTCATTTTATAACACGTACAGGTTCTGGCTTTGAGTCCAAACACTCCTACGGATCAGGATTTTTTCAGATGAGAATCAAATTGTTTGAAAATAATTCTGCTGGTGTTATCACTGCCTTTTATGTTAGTCTTTATCCTCTTCTTTCTCATATAGTCATTTCACATGAATTCGTTAGAATTCTCAACCATATTGATGAAACCTTTTTTTTGTATATATTTGTGAATTGGTTATAGTTGACTTCCAAAGGAGACAACCATGACGAGGTTGACTTTGAGTTCTTGGGAAACATAGAAGGGAAACCAATAACATTACAGACAAATGTGTTCGCCGAAGGCATAGGAGGCAAAGAACAAAAGTTATCTCTTTGGTTCGATCCATCTACAGATTTCCACACTTACGGCATTCTATGGAATCCATACCATATCGTGTACGCACTTTCTTCTTTAATTTCTACGAATATTATTTTAAAAAGTATATATATATATATATATCTATCTATATATAAATATGTGTAATTATGATTATTGATACTTTTGATATATATAATAACAACGAGAAGGTGATTTGATTATAGGCTTTATGTGGACAATGTCCCAATAAGAGTGTTTAAAAACAATACAAGCCATGGTGTGAGCTATCCATCTAAGCCTATGCAAGTGACGAGTAGCCTGTGGAACGGCGAAAATTGGGCAACGGACGGTGGCAAAACCAAGATTGATTGGGCCTACGCTCCTTTTAAGGCTTATTTCCAAGGTTTTTCGGACACCGGTTGCCATGTGGATGGGCTGAGTAACGATGCCAAAGCTTGTGGCTCAACAATGTATTGGTGGAACACCATGAAGTATAGTGGGCTAAACCCTTACGAGCAAATGGCCTACAAGCATGTGAGAGAGAAATATATGAACTATGACTAATGTTCTGATCAGGCTAGATTTCCTGTTACTCCTAATGAATGTCAATATAATTAACCAAAATTATAAAATGATAGTAATAAGAATCACCGTTTAAACACAAAGCTCGTTTTCGTTTTTATGATCATTTTAAACAACCATACATTTCAACAAAATTGATATAAACATATACATGTGGTATTACCACTACCCTTCCTTTGACAATGTTGTTTTGCAACGAGAATTGAATTAAAACCTTGGTATATAATACAATGGTTTTTCATAAAGTTAAAATTACTGAATTTATAGTGCGTTGCATATTTGTATTTTTTCAGTGAAAACAAATACACACATTGATCCGCTAAGGTTTTTCAACATATCACACATAAAAGTATGTAACCATTGGGTTTATTGAATTCCATCCTCTATTCATCTCATACTATTTGCTCACTATTGACCTCACCCAACCTTTCTAACACTAGATAAAAAAATGTACATGGATATAATTATAGTTTTCAGTGAAAACTTTTCACTAAAGTTAGGTCGACATTAATAAGTCAAAACATACAATGTGTTTGCTCTTAGGCTTGATTGGTGACATTAAATTTAGCGGTGTGGATAATAAAATTTTGTGATGCGGTGCAGTACAACTGCGGATTTTGTCAGAAAAAAACTATTTGCGGAACAAGTGCGGATTGTATAAAAAAAGCAAAACAAATGTTCGATTGGTGAAAAACAATGAAAGCGGTTTGAAAAATAAATTGTAGATAATAACTATAAAAATATTACACTATTTGCATAAATTAAAATTGTTGATTTAATAACTAATGATAAACATTTAGAATCGAAAAATAAAATAAGAAACAAACTAATATAATCTACTTTTATACTAAATTAAGTGTGATTGATGTAACAAAATATCAATGCTTAAAATTGAATAATCTTATTTCTAGCTCCACACATTAAAACTATTGATTGAATGACTAATTATTTGAATGTAGATATACATAATTTTGAACTTGCTTCGGTGGGAAGCTGCAAGAGCTTCTTCTTTTCCGGTGAAAGGATCGATCAACCGGATAGTGCCTCCGGTGTATACCGCTGCCTCCGACACAAACCCAACTCTACTAGGGTTTGTGTGTATCCATGAAGTGGGCCTGGCCCAAATAACAGTTTTGGTGGGCTTCGAGTGTCTTGGTAAGCTTTCGAAGAGGCTTCTAAATAACTCGGACCGTGAATCCCTATATAGTCCGTCGAAGTGTATAACCTCTAATCAAGCGTTCTCCATTGGGGGCATGGAGAAAAACATTTTATCAACATCACAAATTTCACAAGGAAAAGTGATTAAATTTCGAAACTTCGGCTATGCCGTAAAGTCTCCGACGCATTCAAGTTTTTAGTCCAATTCTCTGTCAAACTTCTTTCAAGAACTATCTCATATCTTTTATAAGCTTTGTTGTATTGATGTAATCAAAGAGGATGTTCTTCCCTCTTCTCTATGTAGTTCTGAATTTTAATTAATGAAGTTCATAAGTTGCCTAAACAAAAAAAAGATATACATAATTTTAATGATAAATGAATTGGAGGTAAATATTATTCCCTCCGTTGCATATTATTTGTTGTTCTAGGTGATTTCACGCCAATTAAGAAAACATTTAAAATTTTTGTTTTACTCCTAATTGATGTGTTATTCATTTGATATATGTAATTAATAAGTTAAAAGAGTATGACTAAAATTGGAAAATCAATTATAAATCTGCATTGAAAATGTAAAACGACAACTAATTTGATAAAAAAATAAAAAATGTAGAATGACAACTAATATGAAACGGAGGAAATACTTTTTAATATATTTGCTCATTTTATTAGTTAGATAAATGCACACACTTAAACAATTTATTATAACATATTTTACATATTTATTGTATATATTAAACAATTTATGAAGTAATTCAGATTAAAATGATTTATTATACACAAAATAAATTATTATGCAGTAATTAAATAATTTTTCTTCAAGAAAAGGAAAAAATACGTGAGTGTCTTTGTGTTGTGAGTGTGGTGGCAAGTGTACATACGTACGATTAAATGTTAACCCAAAAAATAATAATTATTGGATACAGTGCGTAATTCGCTAATCCGCAGAGTAATTTATGCAGTACGATTTTAAGGTGCGATTTTCTATCTGCTTAGGCCTTGAATGGAGACTGCGTTTTTTACGGTTGCGAGGACGGTTTTGTGTGGGTCCTACTGTTATGTTACCAATCAACTTGAGGGGGTGTTATTGGATGAATGATTTGAAATCAATTCCATAAACTTTAAAATCCTTGAAATTTTAAACTCTGATGGAGTTTATTTGCGTGGATTTTAAAAATGTCTACAGTATCCTTGAGATTTGATTTTTAAATATTTGTTCACTAAACTCCATTCTAAAGTGATTTCAAATCCATTTAAAAACAAATATTTCTAAAAAAAATTTAAGTTGAATAACAGTGGATTTTAATTATAGATTTGAAATCTTCTATTGAATAACAGAAGATTTTAAAATCCTTAAGACATGATTTTACAAATATCATATCCAATACCATCGGATTTTAAAGTAGGATTTAAAATCATTGATTGAATAATAGTGGATTTTGGTTAGATTTAAACTATCCCAAAATTCATCAATGAATAACACCCTCATGTGGGGTGCGTTTTTGCTTTTTTATTACAAAAAATAGAATTGTGAAGTGCGATTCAGTTTTGTTTCGAATTCCGCACTTAACTTTTTATTAAGCCGCAATTTGTTTTATAAATGTCTGATTGGTGCTTTAATTGTGGATTTGGTAAACACGCCTTGAAATCCGCCTCGCAGTAGTCTTCCAATCACTGCCTTAGTTACTTCACTAAACCACTGGTAGTACATTACAAAAATTATATGGATATGGTTTGTTTTTTTCTACTAAAAGCTAGGTCAAAACTAAGTCAAAATAATGAACTTGGTATCTTTGACTTTCTTTGATTTCACGAAATAGCTTTAAAAAACTAACAATTTCGCATGTTGACAAAAATGAAGTTTTGACCAAAACAAACAAAATTCATTGACCCAAATAAATTTTTACCATACAAGTTTTTTTGCTTTAAACATGTTCCACCAAATAGTTTACTAAAAAGTTTGGTCTAATTAACCTTTTACTATACACGAATATAAATAGGGGAGATCTCTCCTCTGTGAGTAATATACTCAACATGACATAATCAATGAATAGGAAAATACTTCCGTTACTCACATCCGTTTGAAGCAAGGAAGCATTACAGACCATCGTATGGCTGGCAAAGTTTATACAGTGCTAAACCCTTAGTGAATAAAGGCATGAGACGGGATATTGGGTCTGAAGCATAATCTTGGATGTGGACCGACAAATGGCTACCTGATGTACAACCACGTTTTGTGAGGAGTCTCTTACCGTCCCCAGATAGGAATATACGAGTCTCTACTGATCCTTGAACAAAGAACTGGAATCTAGAGAAACCACGGGCCTGTGTAGTTCCTACAGATATCAAGTTAATACTTAAGCTGAGAATGTCCAAGGTTGGCGCCAGTGATGGTTTATGTTGGCATTATACAAATTCAGGAATGTATTGTTCGGTCGGGCAATGAAGTGGCCCGACAGCATTTGGATGCTGATCTGGAATTTGCTATACAACAACCGTCACTGAATCCTTTGAAGGAGAAAGTTTGGAAAATCAAAGCACCAAGTAAGATCCGCCATTTCTTGTGGCAATCACTCTCTGGAGCGATGGTTGTTAATGAGCGGTTGGCACCTCCAACATGATCATAACTACCCCCGTTGTGGGGGTGATGAGGAGACAATTAATCATGTACTTTCTATGTGCCCCCTGCTAGGCAATGTTGGGCGTTGTCAAATATCCCGAACCCTACTGGTGTTTTCCAGTCGGAGAACTTATGGAGTAATATGGATTGTTTGTTCTCTCGCATTCCAAACCAAGACGAGATATGAGAATTCACACGTTGTTTCCCCTGGATCTGCTGGTATATTTGGAGAGCGCGAAACGATAAATGTTCAGTAATATAAATAGATCGCCACAATCGATTGTGGAGTTAGCTAGCTAAGCACCTACAAAATGGTTTTTAGCCAACAAAGCTACATACACTGTCACCCAAAATCAAGGGAATATTGCTGCTGTGGAGACCACGAGTGCAATTTTCAGGTGTTTCCTCGACGGCTCATGGAAAGAAGATGCAGCCACGAGTGGTGTGGGATGGGTTTTAAAACTTCAGGACGGGTCTACAGACTTACTAGGGATATGGGGTATCAGACAAGCTTTGACCCTGCTTCACACGGAGTTGTATAGTTTACTGTGGGCTATGGAGAATCTCCGCAAGAAACATAGATATTGTGCGGTTTTTTAACTGATTCCGAGGAATTGGTTAACATAGTAGCAGATCCAGATGTTAAGCCCTGGTTCAAAACAAAATTAGACGAACTTAAGGAGTTACGAAACTCTTTTCCGGACTTTACTCTAATGTTTTGTCCTCGAGAACTGAATACAAAGGCATACCTTCTTACGAGGAATGCTCGTCTCCGACAAAGTGTGTTTTCTTATATTAGCACTTCCATTCTCTTTTGGTCACCAATACTTCGGTATTCTTGTAATTAATAGTTGAAAGTGCGTTCGCGACAAAAAAAGAAAGAATAGAAGAGTCTATTTCTTTATCTTGTATCAGTACTGTTGTTGATTTTTACCACTAAAATTAGTGCTCGTGGTGGTAGAGCGTTTGATGTGAACTATGTCCTTAGGTGGGGACAAGTCTCGAAATTCAACCAAGCGAAAAAAGTTCAACTATCCATGGATCGTTCTTCAGGTCCATTGATTTCTTTCTTTTATAATATGACATCGTTTTACACGTGTTATTCATGACGAAAATCCTATACATTAAAAAAATGTGTTCGAATTCGACAGTAATTGTCTATTATATATAATTTTCACAAAAACTCTAAATAGTTTGAGACGACCTGATAATAAACTACAAACAGGTTCTGGCTTTGAGTCTAAAAGTCACTACAGATTAAGATACTTCCAAATGATAATAAAATTGCATCCAAAAGATACCGCTGGTGTCATCACAGCTTTCTACGTACGTTTCCTATTGATTCTATTCATCATTGCAACTTTTCTTTCTTTCATTACACAAATTTTTGAATTGGGTTGTTTTATAAAATTTTGTATTTTTGGTTCCTAGCTGTTTTTGGGGGGGGGAGGCCTAACCATGGTTTAATTCTAATCATTCCTTAGTGGGGTTAGGAGGCCCAAATCCGTATCCAAAACTAAACAAGAGAAAAAATCTAATTTATCAGATGAAATCAGATAAACAAAACCTCTTCGCAATATTGCAGTAATCGAAACATTGATCAACAGTTTTGATGACAGTCAAGGTAATGTGTTGATTCGAATCGGATATGCATTATATAATTGTTCGGAAATTAGTTGTGGTTTGTATAGATTGATGAAAATGGGATTTTTCAAAAGCATCAATACCTTCTTTGATTCTTATTTTGGTTTGTATAGATTAATTGCAGGGGTTTTGGTAATGGTTCGTTGGTTCCAAATGGTACAATGATTTTATTTATGTGAAAGGTTTCTATCTTTTTTGGGGGAAAATAAATCATATTATGTTGCTGATACTACTGGTCTCTAGTCTTGGGTCGTTTGATCGTGACTGGAAAAAAATAGAAGATTTTGTTGGTTCGATGGCAGTAATTCAGGCTTGAGATTAGCTGTTGTGGATTCTGGTTTAACACATTATATTTTCATGTTTTCTCACTCAATCTTCGCGTGTCTACTTGATTTAATGCAGATCAAAAATACTTTTTAAAGGTCCAGAAAACGGAACTTCAGCACATATACCACTAGGGCTGTTAAATTGAGCTACCCAGCCCAACCCAGCTTTAAAATTTGAAAACCCAGCCCGAAATGAGCTCTGGCCTTGAATAAGCCATGTTAAATATTAAATGAAGGGTTTAAGCCCTGGGCCTAAATAAGTCTTGTCAAATATTAAGTAAAAAGCTTTTATTTAATGAATTTTTTTATTAGTAATATAAAGATTTCAAACAAAACATTTGGTTAAAAATTAAAAAAAAATCACTTTTAAATGAATGTTTATCTATTCTTGAATGAAAACGATGGAAAACGTATTTTGACATAACAAATGCAGAAAACATGTTTTACACGGAAATATTCTTTTGGGTGAAAATATGAAAACAAGTTTTTGGTGAAAAATGAATAAACACAATTTCCACGAGAAAACGTACAAACGCGTTTGGGTGCAAACACGTTTTTGGCAGAAAAATAAGAAAATACGTTTTTGCCGAGAAAATATAGAACACGTTTTTTGACGGGAAAATACATAACACATTTTTGGCGGGAAAATATAGAACAGTTTTTGGCGGAGAACTACGTTTTTGCAGAAAAATATGAAAAATGCAAAAATATGTTTTTGGCGGAAAAAGACAGAACACGTTTTTGGCAGAAAATACGGAACAGTTTTTGGCTGATAACCGCATATTTGGAGGGAAAATACGAAAAATCCGGAAAATACGGAACAAATTTTGGCGGAGAACCTCAATTTTGGAGGGAAAATACGAAAAATGTGAAAATGCGTTTTTGACGAGAAAATACGGAACACGTTTTTGGTGAGAAAATATGGAACACGTTTTTGGCGGAGAATCGCGTTTTTGGTGGAAAAATACAAAAATTGCGAAAATACGTTTTTGGCAGGAAAATAATAAGTAGTATTTTTGGCGGGAAAATATAGAAACACGTTACGGAAAATTAAATAAATGTGTTTTTGGCGGGAAAATAGGAAATCGTATTTTTAGCGGGAAAATATAGAAGCACTGTGCGAAAAATTAAATATATGCGTTTTTGGCGAAAAAAATAAAAAAATGAATTTTGGCGGAAACACGTTTTTGACAAAAAAACAAGGAAATGAATTTTGGCGGAAATATGTTTTTTTTTGGTGGAAAAATACAAAAAATGGAAATACGTTTTTGATGGAAAGGTAGAAGACATGTTTTTGGTGAAAAAATGCAAAGACCCATTTTTAATTTTGGGAATTTGCTATCAGTAGCAACAGAAAATGTCATATTTAGGTACATAGCAATGCCACTATTTAACACTGTATTAGAATTCTTTATTCCGACTGTACCCCTATACCCAAGTTTAGGAAGTGTGTATACGTTAGTAGGATGTTTACATAATTGTGTCAGAAAGAAATCTTTTCAAAAATATTAGGGATAAGGTCGTACGCATATATCTATATGTATATACGATATATATGTATATGTGTATAGAATTGCTATTAAAAAAAAAAGAAAGGCAAAGAAAGACTATATTCAAGAGGGGGAGAGAGAAATTTTGGGCTATCCCTTTTCTCTTTGGTGATATTAGCGAAAGTAGATCTAGGGAGAGTGAGCGGTGAAGGTGAAGAGTGATAAAGGACGGCGATTTACGGTAAGAAAGTTCTCTATACCATTCGTATTTCCATTATCGTGTTTGAAAAATCAGAATTTTGCATGTATGAAGAATTGAAGTTTATTTGATCTGCAGATGGGAGAAAATCTGGAGTTACCGGAGAGGATGTTCGCTTCAGGCGAAGAACCAAAAGGGTTAAGAGTTACATCATATGGTCCTTCCAATGGAATTAAGGTCATTCTCAACGCACTTGAAGAAGAAGAAAGAAATGAGATTTGTAGGACAATTTTTTGGAAATTTGTCTCCATTGCAGAAAAACCTGCGTATTCCGGCAGATTTGGAAGGTTTCTCATTTCAAGACAACTAAAAGTTGGGAAGAAGCACGAAATATGGATTTTGTATGCAGGGAAACCGATTAGGTTTTCCCTCAGAGAGTTTGCCATCGTCACTGGATTGCCTTGTGGCAAATTTCCTAAAAAGTCAAAGAAACGAATCCAGAACAATATCACAGAGACTCCATACTGGCCTTCACTGTTTGGGAAGTTGGAGTCTGTGTCTGTTGCTTCTGTTATCAAGATGTTGAAGAGAAAAACGGTGACTGATAAAGAAACAATGGTTAAGTACGCGTGCCTAGCAATCCTTGCTTTGGTTTTAATGCCGACTACACACCATCCGAAGATAGTGAAGGCGCATGCAGAAGAAATAAAAGAACTGAAGGATTTCTTTTTGTATCCGTGGGGTAGGCTTGCATTTGACATGTTTATGAGTAGCATCAAGGAGAGGAACGAAATAAGTCTATCACAGAACACAATTGCTATCAAAGGGTTTGTCCATGCATTGCAGTTAGTAATTGTGGAAGTTGTTCCTGCTTTGCTTGAAGTGGTCCAACTCAATTCGACTTCCGATTCTGAGTCAGAGGTGGATGGGGAGAAACCAGGATCAACAGAGAAGAAGATTAGTTTGAGTCCTTCTCATGCCAGAGATCTTCACGAGGAAGAGAAGGTATTACTTTTATTGTTTTTGTAGTCTTCACAATAGTTTAGGTTCTGAATTTTTACAGTTTTTGTTTGCTTCATACTGAAATTAAGTAATTCTTTCTAGTAGCGGCCAATTTTTGACATATACGAATAAGAGAGGTTTATCATAGATTAGGTTGCTTAGCTGGTTATGTAAGGTTGTTCATAGTATGCCTGATGGGAATTTTATGGACGACTTCCTCACCGAGCAGAAGAAGCAAGCTAAGATGATCGAGGAAAACTCGAAGGAACTGAAAGCTCTTTCGCGAAGGAAACGCGAAAGACCCAAGACGGCGAGACTCAGAGCGCGCGTCGACCCTCAGCGCCTCGACTTCTCAGCGCCTCGTGCTACTCGAGGAAACCCGGAGGACCTACCACCACCACCACCACGTCGGGAAACGGACAAGTCTCCCGAACGCGTCTTGGATATCTCCGACCAAGAAGAACCAGCTCCTACAAAGCGTGCACGCGCGAAAGGTGCAGAAGGCAACAGACAAGAACTACGCGCCTCTGATACTCAAAGCGCGTCCGGCTCTTCCAAGACAGAGATCGTGAAAGACACCTCGGAGTACACCAACTACTCTAGCGAAGAGCGGTACAAAAAAGAGCAAGAGCGTAGAGCATTCAAACGCTCTTACGCTGCAGAGCTCGCTGCAGTAAATGCTCAGATGGATCGGGTAACCTCAGACCTAAAGCGTACCCAATTCCAGATACACCACGGGACGGGGAAGGCTCCTGCCATCGCTCACATACTAGAAAAAGCAAGGAACACACCCTTCGACTGTCGAATCGCGAAGACAAAAATCTCCGACCCCGGAAGAATCAAGTTACCTGTCTACGAAGGAACTACAGACCCTTCGGATCACCTGATGGAATTCGAAGTGGCCCTGGGGAGAGCAAACTTTAAAGAAGCAGAAAGGGACATCGTCTACTGCAAGCTGTTCGTAGAAAGTCTCAAGGGGCCTGCCCTTCAATGGTTCTACAAGCTGGAGAAGAATTCAGTTCACACTTTCCTCCAGCTTTCCGAGTTGTTCGTGCAGCATTACAACATCTTCATGGAGCAGAAAATCTACGACTCGGAACTATGGAATAACAAACAAGGCGAGACCGAGAGTCTTCGGTCTTTCATGACAAGGTTCAAGAACGCGCTTTCAAAGGTTGAAGGTATCAGCAATAAGTCAGCCCTAGAAGCCTTGCGAGGAGCACTTCGGTGTCCATCTCCATTCTGGCAAGAGATGAGTCTCAACACGCCAACGACGATCCAAGACGCTCTGCACCGTGCTGCTGACTTCGCTCGAACCGAAGAAGAAGTCTGTGCTAGGAATGGTGTGAATCCCGCCTACATCCAATACGAGGGAGGATCCAGAGGGGTCCATAACTACCAAGTGGAGTCGTCGGGTTACGAAGAACCGAAGGAGTATGACGAAGAGTTATACTGCGATTTCCACAAGGCAAATGGACACTCAACTGCAAAGTGTCAGGAGTTGGGGCAGCAGCTCATAGCCAAACTGACTGAAGGCACTTTGAAAGGCAACGTCAGCCTGTCAGACTTCAAACCCAAGGAAAAAGCTCATGCCAACACCGAACAACAAGTGGATACTCCCAGGCGCCAACGTCGCGATGATGGCATGGAAAACGAGGACCAGCACGAAGTTATCAACATGATAATGGGAGGCTCGCAGTACTGTGCTGACAATGAGACTGCGATCGAAGCTTACCAACGCCGCGCTGACGTCTGCGCGAACATATCAGCACCTGCAAAGCCAAGGCTTTCCAGCGACCCTATCACCTTCGACGAGCAAGACACTGAGGGTCTCGATCAACCACACAACGATCCTCTGGTAATCAACTTGACTGTTAATGACTTCAACGTCGCTCGGGTTCTTATTGATACAGGAAGCTCGGTGGATGTCATCTTTAAGAAAACACTTGAGCGAATGAAGATTAACCTATCCACGATCAAAGGGAGGCCTAAACCCATAACAGGTTTCTCTGGCGAGCCAACTATGACGATGGGAACAATTCGCCTTCCCGTCCAAGCTGGCAACGTTAAGAAGATGGTTGACTTCACCGTCTCCGATCATCCAGGAATTTACAACATGATCATGGGGACTCCTTGGCTCAACCTGATGAGAGCTGTGTCTTCAACATACCATTTATGCCTCAAGTTTCCTACACCCATCGGTGTAAAAACGAAATGGGGCAACCAGAAGGAGTCTCGTATGTGTTTCATGGCAGAGCACAAGCTGAGGAACATCGAGAAAAAGAAAGAGGAATCTTCACCTAAAGAATCACGAAAGAGGAGAAGGACCAGTTCCGAACATGTCAATGATTTGACCGACCTTCTATAGCAGTTACAGCTCGCAGAAGCTACTGAAAACGCAGAGCCAACGCGTCTGCAAGTAGCAAGGTCTGCAGCATGTCACCATCGCGAGCCTACATCACCGAAAAACCTCCCACACCACTCCCTAGTGGTTTGCAAGGCACTCGAAGGGTACTGCCACTAGTACCTCTTGAGGCCTCTAGAACGAACTACGAGGCGACTTGATCCCTGCAAAAGGGTACGTAGGCAGCTTGTCTCCGGACGAGTTCAGTTGCCCTCCTCCGTAAAAGGAGGGGGAGTGGGGTACGTACACTCGTATACTCCCATCCTTTACTTCCACCATGCTGGAAAACATCAAACATCCTTTTCTGGATTTATTAGACAAGTCTCGAGCACTTCGTCTACACCCTTCTCAGGATTCACTTGACACAAGTCTCATAGACTTCATCACTTACATCCTCTATGGATTACTCGAAGCCTTGTTTAAGCAATGTTATCAATTACATCCTCCAGGGATTCTTCAAAGCCTTTTCAAAAGCAAAGTTCAATCCACTGTCGTTACTGCTGGCCACAGTAACAATGTGTGAACCTGAACACATTGACATCCATCATCGGATCTTAAGCGCGCTATATAAGTTATAACGATCAGTTTCTGGGCTTTTGACCCCGACTGATTCTAATGTTCAGATCCTGGGCTGTTGACCCTGGACGTTCATTCAAAAACCCAACAACACCGTTGGTAAAAAGCAGCTGCCAATGATTACTTAGGTTTATACACCGAATAATCATTCAGAAAACCCAACAACACGTTGGTCAAGTCAAAAGATGTGATCGCTTCTGAACAGACGTGTTCAGATAGCACCGCCATTCTAGAAAACCCAACAACAACGTTGGTAGAAGAGGAGCATAACACATTTGCGATTTCGCTACCCTACAATCATAAACCCAACAACAACGAATTCATTCTAAGTCTTAGTTAACAAAACGAATATCATCACTCTTGAAGTTCTTGTGATTTATCAAAGAGAAAGGCGTGAAACAAAAATCGCATTCATTATCATCCTACATTCACTACAATGCTAAGTCCGAAAACAAGAGCATGAAGGTGAGAACCGCTCTCCTCGTCGCCGTTGACCCCGTCGAGTCCTCGTTGCCATCCGATGACTTCCTCGGCTTCGGTCTCCGCGAGCAGTGACGATTATGCATCGGCGCGGCGTGACGAGTGGAGGACATCGGGTCCGGTCAACACATCGGGCGCGCAAGGGACTTGAGACGTCGGGTCATCGGAGCCGAGCTCCTCGGTGACGAGGTGTACGTGACGAGTGGAGGACATCGGGTCCGGTCGACACATCGGGCGCGCAAGGGACTTGAGACGTCGGGTCATCGGGGTCGAGCTCCTCGGTGATAAGGTGTGCGTGACAAGCTTGACTCGTCAGGAGCAGTCGAGACTAAGGCGTCCTCTTTTCTCAACGATGATGACATCGGGTCTTCGGTGGCGCTTGACGAGCTCGATGAGTCATCGGTGTCAAAATCATCAAGGGTATCGGGACCACGATGATCGGACACATCAGTGACGTCGAGTCCATGTTTTCCACGTTTGCCGAGTTCGAGCTTGGGAAACCCACAAATTCACCTACATCAAAATCTAAGTCAATGGGTTCTCCACATTCATCACTCAAAACCCTTTTGGATCCATAACTCCAATCTTATTTACATAAATAAAAAGGCTTTGCAAAAGCAGCCAGTAAAAAAACATGAAGTCTTAAAATCTTCATCATCAGCTTTGACAAGCGAAGCGCGAAGTCTTTAAATCTTCAGCAAGGTCTTAAAATCCTTAAGCATAAAAAGTATTGTCAATAACAGACGTTATCAGCTCTCGCAAGCATAACACGAAGTCTTAAACCTTCGAAGAACAAAAAAAAAACAACGTTTACAGTGTTATCAACACTAAAGGCTCAAGCCTACAGCTTCATAACTTTCAACGGCTAGCTTCGACACCCAATGGTCCTTGAACTCGATACTGTTATCACTAACACTTCCGAGCTGGGGGGCTAACTGTTGGGGTCGGATTTCACCCGCTGAACGTTGACGTTCAAAGTTATGATAAGCAACGAGCATATTTCAACGGGCATAGATAATATGGACCCTAAGTCATTCCACTTACAAGAAAGGGTGAAGGCCTCTTGAAATACCCTAAGTCATTTCACCTACAAGAAAGGGTGAAGGCCTCTTGAATTACCCTAAGTCATTTCACCTACAAGAAAGGGTGAAGGCCTCTTGAATTACCCTAAGTCATTTCACCTACAAGAAAGGGTGAAGGCCTCTTGAATTACCCTAAGTCATTTCACCTACAAGAAAGGGTGAAGGACTCTTAAAAACCCCTAAGTCATTCCACCTGCAAGAAAGGGTGAAGACCTCCTGAAAACCCCTAAGTCCCTTGAACCTTCTGCCTGGTGAAGGAACCTTCCGCCTGGTGAAGGAACCTTCAAAGTTATCTTCACCTCAGGAGAAGTCATGAATGCAGCGTCGGAGAGGTCACAGAGTCAGCAGAAGGCGCTGCAGAGACCAAGGCTGCCTGGCACCGATGTCACTGAGCAGTGACACCGATGACAGGCAGTGGCGCCGATGTCACTGCCCAGTGACGCCGATGTGCCTGGCCTCATCGGCGTCCAGGCAGTTGACATCGGCGTCCAAGCCTTTCCCATCGGTTTCAGGTCCTTCAACGCCCATCAGAACATCAGCGAGGGTTCCAGAAGGTTCAGCACGTCAAAGCCCAGCAACGAAGCCCACGTAGGCTCGACCGACATAGGCGAAAAAGGAAATCCACAAGGGTTTAGGAAAAAGGCTTAGCCGACTTAGGGGGTTATATATAGGAATGCAAAAACACTTGTAAAGATTCATTGACAATTTTTATCACACAAGCAATACAAAGCAATTACAAACCCTAATTTCTCTCTGCTCATCATTGTTCTTCATAGCTTATCTTCAAAAATCTCTGCTTCCTTTCGAAACCCTTACAAATCTAATTGTGCGAATTCCGGCTTCCACATCGACTCCCATCTCATATTCCTCTCTCTTCTCTTACGTATATTGGAGCTCTTTCACTTGCTTTTGAGAACACAAATCTCACCATTGATGGCTCCTTCTACAATTCCGATTTGTCGAACCATCTTCTTCTGTTTTCTCTTCATGTAATCCCCGTCGTCGGATATTACAATCCTCGTTCAGCCAAAATGGTACGCTTCTTCCACCATTCTGTTATTTCTTCTTTGTACGATGTAATCACACTTCTTCGTTCATTGCATCGAATATCGTCGATTTTTTAGATGCTTTGGAGTTTTATCAGCCACTTCCATGAAAGCCCCTTTTCAGATCATTTGATTTATTTCTTTACCTTACCGCATTTGGATTCTGTATTTGTTGTTGTTCGGTGCTTCAAAAAATTGCAAGACGAGGTAAAGTTTGTGTACTATTTTGGTTCGGATAGGGTCGTCTAAGGCCGGTGCAATTAATGGATTTACAAAAGTTTCTCTCTGTTTGTGCTTGCAGATAGGAAGATTTCAACAGCGTTGGGGAATGGATGCATCATTTATGTAGAGCAAAAAATCTTTCTAGCGCGCAGGTAGAACCACGAAAGTAATTTTGTGAAAGAATTATAGGATATTCCATTTTAAATTCCATCCAAATTATGGGGAATGTTTCTGTCTCATTCTGTGAAAGAACAGAAACGGAAGATCAAATCAGATAGGAACTGACCGAAACTTACTAGGTAAGTAGTCAACTCATAGATCTTTCTATAGCCGAAACCTGTTCGTCATTCCGAGTTATGTTCTAATAGTTATTGGTGTTTTACTGGGACTGATCTGTTTAGCGTTAGCCTCTGATCTGCCTACTTCACAGATCGTTTCCGGACAAATTTAAAGGAACTAAAGTACGATCTAGATGTTGTTGAAAAGATCTCGTTGTGAAGCTTCCTAAGCAGTTCTCTATATCAAATCCGTGGTAAGGTCCGTTCAGAAATCAATCTCAAAGTTGATCAAAATCACTTTAAATCATTGCAAGATACAAAATCACTTTAAATCATTCATAGCTTCTAAGTTTCTCTTTAAAAGTCTTAATATTATATTTCTTAATTATCTTTATGTCTATGATATTGTAGTGATATATGAATCTTGAGTTGTTCTTCTTTGTAATCATTTGTTTGAATGTGCGTTTAAGTGATGTACTAGGGCATGAGGCTTTAAATTTTTGTATGAATATTCTAATTGAACTCTTTTGTGAGCTCAGGCCACACGTCATTGGGGAACAAAGCTTCGATTCATTGTCTAATGGGGGCCCATAGATCGCATATCGAATTGGCGTTGCAGTCTTTGATGGCTCGAATTCAAGACGGTAGGCCATAGTAATGGTTCAACGACCACTTAATCCTATATATAGTGATATGGATCAGGCGACAATGGATAAGAAGAAAAAGCATTTTCCTTTCCAAGGTGTTGTAAGAGTTTATATATGTAGAGTTTCCATTCTATTTGTGATTTTAATTTGTAACGAGCTCTCATGATTTCGGTAAGTCGTGATTCTTAGAAGGTAACAAGTTTTGAAATTAAATTCGATCTCTAATCTAACTTGATACTTTGTTGTAGCACTTTATATTATAAAGTGATGCTAGGTGATTTTGTTCGTTTGGGGGCAAGCTAAAAACTCAATAGTTCACTCTTGAAAAAGGCCCTTGCATTGGTTGAAGCAATGGAAGAGAAGGTAATATCTTCGTTAATGAAGGTCAGATTTGGAACTTGCATTGCAGTTATGTTAGAATTTTAATGGATGTCACATTGAAACAATGTTTACTTAGGCCTAACCACTATATTTACTACATGTTTCACCTATTTCCTCCTAGCTAGATAATCACCATGTTGAATGGTATTTAGACCTTTGGTTTCACAACTAATGGGAGTATTCATGTTCAGCGTGTAGACACTTTCAAGAACACCTTCTCACCTTCAGAGATAAAGGTATTATAATTCTTAATTATCAAAATATCTCTGAAGCAAGCCTGTTTAGGTTTCACCAGATTTCGATTGAATGTTAAGTTTCATTTCTACAATAGATTGGTCTTGAAAAAGTTTGACAAGAAACGGAAAAGGACTCTCCTAAATGCACACCGTAAGTTTTATTTTCTACAAGCACACCATATCGTGTTTTACTCTTAAAAATGAGTTCATAATTGTTTTGTGTCTCTTCTCAGCAATGATGATGTTTTCTGTGTTCGCATGATTTGATCTCTCAAGTATCTACTCAATCAGACCCTGCTGCACTTCTTCTTAAAGTTGACTCTCCCCTTTATAATAAAGGTATATTCCCATGTTAGTGTGTACCTATATTCCATGGTAAAAACTCAGATTTCAGATTATGGTTGTAAAATGGTTGACAAGCCTAAGGTAGAATATTTTTTAAATTTATCTAACAAGTTTTTTTGGTGTTTTGGGCAATCGTTTTATTACTGAATTCTTCATGTTTACTTAGAGTTTATTCAGGTTGTTAAAGGGATTATTTGCACAAAGGAGACTACGAAAGAGTAACTAGCTCGAGGGTTTTATCACTAACCACTTGCTCTGAACAAGGGTAGTATTATGCTATGCTGAATGTCAAAGCAATTGATGTTAAACAAAATACAATTCATCTCCAACTTCTTCCAAAAATTTAATTGTCAAGTGTGAATGAAATTTATGGATGTCTGTTTACACTATTTAACAATTTACCTACGTCTTTTTAATCTCCAATTTTATTTTCCTGTAATTTTTTAAATATTTGTTAAGACACCACAAAAAAGGTTTTAGATTACAAACCTAGACAAATCATATGTTTTAGCACTCATAATAAGTTTAGATTTCGGTTTTATTAGTTGTGCTTAAAATCATGAATGGTTTTATTCATGAAGAGAAAGAAGCAAGTATAATAAGGTGCTGAAACGCAAATTAAGTAGAATGTTCAGAATTACTGCAACTGTAACAAGACTAGAGAGAGGTTTACTTTAAACATTCACTAAGTGAGTAAATGGGCGAAAGCAAAACGCATATTTCGTGGGACTCGACTCCAACCAAGAAATAGAAAGGATGGGTGGAAAGAAGCAACTATAGAAGAAGGAAGATGATGAATTTTTTGCCCTACAATCCCTTGTAAAACATAAGGGAACATGGTGCTACCAATTAATAGGAGAAAAAAAGTAAATGTAGGTAATTAAAAGCCATGTTCAACATTCTACATTCCAATCTGCGTAGGAAAAGGAGAGAAACACATAGAGAATGAGATGATGAAGAAGATTTGAGAAAACAAAAAATGCAGTCTTTGTCACGACTGAAAATATTATCTAATGGCGGGATTAGGTTTATAGATTTCAGAGCCTGCGTCGAGAGAAGTTGGAGTTGTTAGATGGTGACAATCTCCATGACTCTTGTGGCATGCATTTGAACTACTTAGTCAATACTATTGATAAGGATCATAAGATTTCATAAAAAAATATATATGGCATGCATGTTCAATAAGAAACTTCTGAAATATAGGAATTAAAGCTTACTTAGAAAAAAAGAAGAAGCTTACTTAGAAAGAGGACAAGAAGAGAGTAATTAATGACATCTAATCTGGAAGTAGATGAGCTAGCAAAGGCTTTTTTATATCCCGAGTTTTTGGATCATACTCATCACAAGATTCAGAATATTAGCTACGCGGGATAGAGAGTACATGGAGCAGTGAGAAAGAGAAGAACATGAGGATCGACACTGATAGAAACAAAAGTTCTCCTCTGTGAGGCTATCTCCCATTAGCCATGCCCATGTATATCAATGACAAGAGCATACGGGGAGGAGCACTAGAATTTTTTTTATTCAGAAAACCCAATATCTCATTTTATTATTTCACTCCGTTACAAAATCCATATCCTGAAATCTCTAATCTCTGCTTCTTCTTTTTTTCAAAGTTTTACTAGGGTTTGGAGAATTTACATTCCATGAGTGATTTTGGTAGGTCTCAAGCACTCATGATGTCGAGCACTCAAGTCTCACCAAATTTTAATTCGGCCGTTCCGAAAGGTAAATGGCTTAAAAACTCTGAATACTGTAAATTTATACAAGTTCCTTTAGTGTTTTGATGAGCAACCGTAAGCTCATTATTCATAATTGCTTAATAGTTAATATTATAATTGTGCCTTTGTAGGTTGTTCAATTGATTACTAGCGAGCTTTAATCGTATCTTTGAGTGTTTCATCAGCGACCACTTGCCGGGAAATCTGTAGGAAGAGCTTAATTTAGGTTAAGACAAAAAAAAATGCTAAAAAAATGGTGTATATTCCGGATGGAGCATAAGGGCTCTTGCATTTGTACAATATATATGGATTAGAACGGGGGAAAAATGGATTAGAATCGCTAAAACATTAAAATTGTGTTATACAGTACATTAAGGAGCAAAAAATATACTACAAAATTTAAACAAGTAAAATTGTTGTTCATGTATCTAACAATTCAAATAAAAATGTGGAAACGAAACACATGCATGATAAATTTACAAACATTTCAACACATAAAGACAAAATCTCCTTTGCAAGTTTCAAAAAAAAAAGTTTTCCTTTGTAAGCAAGTTTCTTCCAAATTTTTGGTTGACAAAAAAAAAAAAAAAATTTCCAAAATAATACCTTAATAATCAATAAAATTAAAGCCAATTTTTTTAATAAAAAATATAACATATATTGATAATACACGTACCATAATTATATCAGTTATAATAAAAATATATACGCAAAAAACCTTCGCGTAGCGAGGATCATCACCTAGTAATTTTAGAAAAAGTTATAAAAAGTCTAGAATATTTTATAACTTATTCTTTTTATTATATTTTTCCTTTATTATTCTCCCTCATCACCATTGGCAGGCCATAGTTTATAGCGTATGTACATATATATTACATAATTTTAAAAATCTCAGTAATATTGTAAAATAAATATGTATAATAATATAATTTTTGTAGAAATAAAAGGGCTTTCTCACTGTTCCGGCGATGTTCAGGACACATGAGAGGGCAGATCGGAAAAATTGTCGAGTGAAGGCTTGGGCAAACTCGCTTGTGAAATAGATCTAGGAACGATTGTCCGTGGTAACTCTTGAAATCGGCTCATTATTTACCTTTGTAATAGTCATTTTTTTACCAAATCTTTGCAAGAGGAATAAAACAACATTGGTAGACTGAGTCATAGTTACACAGTTTAGTATATATATTTTGTTTTGTCCAACAATTTCAATGATTTTAAATCAAGATGATAAAGCCATTTTTTGAAATAAAAATGATAACATAAACAAATATATGCACAATATATTGAGAAAGATACATCAAAGAAAATGAATTAAACAAAAATTTTGGCCTCTCACTAACGAATTATTAAATCCGTTATTAGCATCCTTCGTATCCACTGATGCCAATTAAGTGTGGGTAACCTCTTGCATAAACCTCCTGATTGTCATTGCACCACATGACAAAACCCAATGAGAAATGTCGACACTTTGATACCAAAGCTTTCATATCAAGTCATTATGAAATATTTTGATTTTCTTTTTCTCCAAATTTAATTAAAGGACGCTTTCTTCTTTTGAATACAGTGACTATTCTGGTGATTACAAGATTGAAAACCAACCGATAAGAAGAGTGAGAAGGCCTCTTCATAGATGGAAAAGATTTAAGAGATTTCTTCGTAGTTAAGAGTTAGGGTCAAGTGTGACGTAAGAATCAATTTTCGTATCAACTCTTAATCTTCACATTGATCTTGAGTGAGTTAAAACTGACCCCAACAATAGGCTGTTGAATAGGGCACAATTGTTGAAGTCAACTATTTCTTATGTAAATTTGTTACACCGAATTGGTTTTCAATTGGTCGTAAATTAGTTTATTATATCGACAAAAAAACTGTTTAACAATTTTCTATGCAAAACTAAAAGATAGTTGTAAATATATTCATATATAATAATATTTTTCTTATATATGTTTATGCATTTTTGAAGAATAATAAATTATTTTAAGGGAGAATCACCATAAATGATATTTTGATAGGTTGAGTTAGGGGTGGGCAAAAAATCCAAAACCGAATTATCGAACCGAATCCGATCCGAATTGTCCAATCCGAACCCGAAACCGGTTTTCTAAAATACCCGAATGGGTATAATATTTCTATAACTGAAAAACCGAATCCGGACTCGAACCGAATGGGTATCCGAACTATTCAAAACATAAATTAAACAAAAAATATTTAGATCTAAGGTCGGATATATTCATGTATTTTAGATAATTTTTATAATTTGTTTTGGTTAATTTGAGTATGATAGATTATCTTTGAATAAAAATAACCAATTTATCTATATTATTTGAATTTTTACAATTTTGTTTGTGATATTGTATCAAGTATTTTTAGATAATTCAATAAAAACTAATAAAATCGAATCAAATCCGAATAAATTAGGGTAATTATAAGTATTTCGAGTAATTTTTGAATATTTTAGGTAAACAAATCCAAAAATATTCGAATATTAAATCAAACTTTGAATATTTTTGGAGTTTCTAAAAATAACCGAAACCGACCCGAACCGACACAAACCAAACCGAAACCGACCCAAATGGGTATTATATTGCTAAAACCAAAAACCCGAAACCCGAAGTAACCGACCCAAAATCCGAATGGTTACCCGAATGCCCACCCCTATTTTGAGTATAAGATTAAAATTTTGGAAAACCTTAAAATCTATCTTTAAGAAACATGTGACTACATTGTATTAAAGAATCATTCGCTGTCATTCTATGTTAGTTTAACACTACAATGTACTCATATCTTATCTTCTTAAAAAAAATCACTACAATGTACTCATATGTTCCACATGATATATCATGGGGCGGTTTCTAAAATTACCCAAAATTTGAAGTCAACTACAAAACTAAACCCCATATTCTCTCTCATAATTTTTTTTTCAAATAAACCAAAACATTCATCTTATTTACGGAAATACCATTATATCTGTATTTTTTTTTTTTTAAATCAGACATTTGATTTGACAAATAAACACCCAAATATATCAACTTATTTACGAAAATGCCATCACCATCAAGTTTCACAACCACCATGAACAACCAAATTGAAGCTCTTCAATGCTTCTCCATCTGATTTTCGTGCATAAATACACCACAAATGAACTCATAACTTCTTTAACTACTATTTCATCTCCAATTTCATCCAAAACACTATGTAAATGAGCATTTGAAAAATTCTCTCACTCACAATCTCTTGAATTTTTGTGGTTTTTGGATATAACGTCTGGGTTTCGAAGTTAACAGTTTGAGTAGGAATTTTGTGTGTTTAAACGAGGTAAAAACCGAGATCTACGGCGAAACGGAGCTAAAAATCGTATTTTCCGATCTGGTTCAGAAGAGTAGACTTCGTCGGACGTCTGCTGGTTAACGAGAGGTTAGATTTTCAATTGACTTTTTCAGATTTTTGAAGTAGACTTCTCATAGAAGTCTGCTTCTTCTCCTTTATTCTCCTTTGACAAAAAAAAATTAGTAGACTGCACGGGAAGTCTAGTTAAAAAATGGGTTAGTTTCGCATTTGACCTAAATGTTGACTTTTTTAGAGCAGACTCTGTAAGAGATGCTAAAAGCAGACTTCCATGAGAGTCTGCTCGACTATGTTTAGGTTATTTTTTGCAATTGACTTATTGTTGACTTTTTGAGTAGACGCTATTTAAAGTCTACTTTATACGGTGAGGTTAGTTTTGCGTTTGACCAAAATTTCGAACATTGACCTTTTGAAAATATTTAGAGTAGACTTCTATAGAAGTCTACTAGTTAATTAATTCGATATTAATTCGATATTTGGTCAAATACAAAACTAACATGTTTTTTAAGTAGACTTCATTTAGCGTCTACTCAGAAAGTCAACAATAAGTCAATTGCAAATGTAACCTCTACTGTTTCAGTAGACTTCAACCGGCAGTCTACTAAGACGCGTAGACTTCTGTGGATGTCTGCTAGATATTTATGGTATTATAAGTATACTGCGGAAGTCTACTGGAAAAGTCAAACTTTGGTCAAATGCAAATATAACCTATTTTTATAGCAAGTCTACTACTAAAAGTCAACATTTTAGTCAAATGCAAAGTAACCTCGGTAGACTTCAATTAGGGTCTACTTAGCCAGAAGACTTCTTTAGAAGTCTACTGGGTTTTGCCGTAATTGCAAAAACTAACCCATTAGATAGACTTCTGCGGAAGTCTACTAGTTAACGTCAAACGCAGTCTTCTACGGCAGACTGCTGGTGAAGTCTGTGTTTTTACGTTTTTTATAAACAAATTTTTAAGAATTTTTAAGATTTTAGGTACTAGTTTGACATCTTCAGCTGTAATGAAACTAATTATGTTTGATTAATTAGTTTTTTCACATTTTAGTAGACTACCATTGAAGTCTGCTAAGATTTTTGATTACTAATGCATTTCCTATTCTCTTTTACAGAGAATGGTTCAATTAGTTGTTGTCTTTGGAGAATGGACTATGAAAGATGGGGTGTGGCAGTTTGTTGTTGATAATCTTAGAGGAGGAAGACACTTCTTCTTGAGTGATGGTTGTACCCATGGTGATCTCCTTGAGATGGTACAAGATGATTACGAGCTTGACAAAACAAAAGAGTTGGAGATAACTTATTCACTACCAGAAACAATGATGCAACATATGGCACTGGATACACCTCCAGTGCATGTCACAAATGATCGACAAGTTCAGAATTTGATCGAACTAAGTAGAGCGCATGTTATACGTCTTTGTGTCTCGAGTCAGTTCGAGATAAATGGTGGCAATGATGAGTGTGATGGAGTTTCAGACGATGACGATGACGATGACGAGGATGGAGATGAGGAAAACAATGCGTTTGGAGATGATAACGAATTCGCCGATGGTACAAGAAATGGGGATAATGATGCGATTGGAGGTGATGATATTGAAGATGGTGATGGTGTCAATTCTATCTCAGTAGATGGTGTTGGTATCAATGAGGATTACAGTTTATACGGAAAATTGAAAGATGAGGATGAAGATGATAGCCTTATAACTCATTTGTGGTAACTTCGGGTGAAGTTTGTTTGATTTCTATACATTTTAGTTCTAGAGTCATGGTTAAATTTATAGGGCAAGTTGCTTAACCCGTTGTTGTTGTGACTTGATCTTTCTCACGACTACTTCGACATATTCTACTACTCTTCATTTTAATTCGTTAACTTTTCGCACATATATAGACATGACTACTCTTCATTTTAAGTATTCATTAGTATTTCGCTGTAGATTACAAGAGCTTCAATCTTTAGATCACAACAGTTTTAGCATCTTAATCTTTGTACAACTGAACATGCAAAAGAGGTTGTATATAGTTTCCGGTATTATGTGTTGTAAGTACACATCTTGTAGTAAGTACTAATCAATGCACTTACAAGTAAAAACAATGACGGGTTAATACATAATTCAAAGGGAAATCAAATGTATGATTCAAGGGTTTGATAAAAAACAGAGATTTCATAAGACAACAATCTTAGAACCAAAATAGGTGCGTTAAGCTTCTTGTTAAATTGTTGAGCATCTGTATGCGTCTTGAAACACATCCTTTTTCATGGAAACTGAAAAGGGTTCTTGCAGCTGGAAGACAACCCCTTGGAGAAAGAGCAGTCACACCAGATTTCCTTGCTCCAACCACATACACTCCCTGCAAAAAATTCCAGTTTGGACCTGTTCATAAGTAGGTTTGTCTATACAAAAATCAAAACACTTCGATAAATAAACAATGGCTAACGTGTACCACACAAAAAATGACCCTTTCAACTCGGTTTCAAGCACTGATATGTTGGAGATTTGATCCAATTCAGATAACGTTTACATGGAACAAGATCCATGTTCTTTATCTTGATTCTCACCAAAAGAAAGTATATTCTCCCAAGGATAACATCTTTCAGGTGATACCTGCATTCACACAACGGGGATTTAGTAGCTATGTTAAGTTTTCCTTATCACTCAAACCTGATATTATGACAATTAAGTTTTCTTACTTGCTTTTATTGTACTCAAACTCGATATGCAGGTAGTCCTCAATTCCAACTTCCATCTGTACAACAGGTAAGGGTCCAATTGAATTAAGCGTATCTAGTTTGCTAACAAGAAAGTGGGAAGAAGAAGAGCAGAGATCATAACGCACCTTGATGCTGTTATTGGTTGGAGGAGATGGAGAATAGTTCCGGACCTGTTTCAAAGCCATGAAACATACCTAAGAAAAGGTTCTTTAACAACACTGTTTCAGAAGCAACAAAGATCACTTTCAAGAATCCAAACCAACCACATAACAAGAACACAAAGGACTAAACAAGATATACAATTCATACCTGGTAAGATTGAGCCTCTCTTAGTTTGATATCTAAAAATCTCTCATAGTTTCCAAGATCAAGATCCACCTTTTTTCCAAATCACAGCCAAAAAAGTTCTTAAAATGGAGTGGTTCCAGCACCAATGTTTAGATAAGGATCTGAAGATTAAGTGTTTCGTAAGCAAAAAAAATCATCATTTGACTCAAACAAAGAAACAGAGACAAGAGAAGAGTAAGAAAGACGAAAAAGTACCGATTTTGATTGAACTAACACGAAGACCACAAGCTTTAAAAAGAATACCAATACCACTTATGTTTTTCCTTTACCTAATCCACTCACAACACCACTCCATTGGTATCAACATCGCATGTGGTTGCTCTTCTGTCACCACAACCTTAAAAGGCTAAAGAGAAACTAGCCTGTTTCCTAGACATATATATTCATCAACCTCCTCATGTGACAATATAACCAACATCAAGAAACTCAAAGAAACCATGTGTGTGTGAGAGGGAGAGTTACATTTTCTCTGCAACGCATGCACATGCTCTCAACTACATAGAGAGGAGCACCGAATGAGTGGTTGGCGGGAACAACTTCAACCACCAATCTAACATCCATTTATTCATCATTTACGTTATTCATCGGCAAGTAAATGACCTTCAGAGGACAAAAGGAAGAAAGATGTAAGAAGAGACTTAACAATTTGCTTAAAGCCAAGAAACAAAAACAGATAAGAGCCAAAGTCAACTACAAAAAAACTATGATTTTCATGAACCCTGGAGATATAAGTAGATACAATACAAAAACAACTTCTTTTTAGTATTGTCAGAAAGCACATTAACCGAACCATACATAGTTACCAAGAATCAAGAAGACTCTGAGCCTATACATCAACTTTCTCAAGTGCTTGTTGTTTTCATCCTCCCTCTTGACAATAATATCATCCTAAGTGAAAGACAATAGCTGAAAGGATGATATAGAGGTCAAGTATGTACCTGCAATCATGGCGTAGATTACGAATCAGAATACTAGTCTGGAGGTCCCTGCTACGAATTACATATCGACCTCTCAGACTTGGGCTTCGACCCCTCCACCCATAACCCCTTGGTGGTGACGGTGTGTAGCTCCTTCCTCTCATTGACACAAACTCCAACCTATTAATCAAAGAATCCACACGTAAATCGTTTAGCAAATATAACACAAACGCAAGACCCTCAAAGAAACATTCAATCTAGATTGAAATCACCAAAAGACATGAAGGATTTTGAACATAAGAACTAATTCCATCACTGAAACACCTTACAGAAACAGCTCGCTTCTCTATACTAATCATGTGCATAGTCACAAAAAGAACACAACTTACGTCTACGCTGGTTAACAAGAAAGATTTCAACCCTTAAAATTCGATACTTTATTCAATTGTATCCAAGAAAAAAGTGAAAGCATCAAAGAAACATTGAATATAGTTTTAAATGACTAAAGATACAACAAGACTATACAACAGAAGCTTATCCTCATGACCAAATGACATATATATACATGTATGTAATTTTCGGTTTGATATTTGGGGTATGCTGCTCTAATATGAGCCTGCAATCGTATGATAGGTTGCTGATTAGAAAAGTAAAAGCATGATAGGTTACCGAAGCTTTAGCGAAATTTTTCTTTGTAATTTTAATTTGTGAAATTTTATAAAATTTTATTTTTCATACATCAGAATTATTTAAATTTGGTCATCAATCTAAATTTTTTATCAAAATATTTTTTGTTAATTTATAAATTTAATTTTGGAATATAATTATAGAGTAGACTTTTCAAAGAAGTCTACTAAACCACAAAGTAGACTTCACATAGAGTCTACGAGTTGGATATCGGGTGGAAGGCTGATAGTAGACGTCTATATTACGTAGCAGACTTCGATAGGGTTAAAACAGTCATTATGACATTCGTTTTTTTATTTGGTCATAAAGGTTGTAGTTGTAATTTCACTACCCATTTGGGTTAGTTTTCACAAACATGAGATATATGGGTTACCCATGTAGTTAAAATCAAATTATGGGTCAAACCAAGCAAATTCCCCATATATCATTGAGTTTCACATGATATATCATTGGATTAGTTGTAACCTTCCTACAAAGGAAATGTAATGAAACAAATAACTGCAATGTACATTATAAACATGTGAGTACATTGTACTGATAAGTCTACAGTGTGTTGCACATAGGGCTGGGCAAATGGGTAGATGGGTCGGTATTGGGTAGGACCCGGTCGGGTATGGGTATGTCGGATGTAGGTGAGTTGTAACCATATGCAAACCGGAATCATATCGGGACGGTTCCGGGTAAGAACCGGTTTGAACCGAGACCGACCCATATACCCAAGATGACAACAAATTTGAAATTATGTGTTATCACTTATGTCTTTAAAACTCTTTCTGCAAGAGAAGTAACATCATCAAATTCAAGACATCAACTTATGTCTTTAAGGAACACAACACTTGTAATATAAACCATCAAAAATGTCACACAGACATAAGTACGGTTTGGTTTGTGATGAAAGACAGAACTAGCAACTATCTCCTCTTCAAGTACCTAATAATTAAGAATCAATCAAATCCAAACTTTGGTCGTATGAAAGAGCAAAATTATCAAACTATCAAAAGTCTTCAAATTCATAAATCATAAGTTCAAAAATCAAAACAGAAGCAAATGAACCAAATTCGTAAAGCCAAAAGTCAAAACCAGCCAAACAAAAGCCACACAAAATCTCAAAGCAAGAGGAAGCAAAAGCAAAACAAAGTCTGAAAGTAAAAAGAAGCAAAAGCAAAACATAGTCTGAAAGGAAATGGAACAAGTTCTTCAATCTTCATAATGCAATCTTGATCTTCTACTCTCTTCCTTGGAAGTTGAATTCAGGTTCAAACTCTACATAAAAGTATAAGAATATCATGTTAGAAATCGAAAACATAGAGTAAACTAGTAAGCGAGTTCAAAAAAAGAAAATTACCTCTCATAAGATCATCTTGTAGCTTTATTTTAGCAAGCAATTGTTCAATTGTGGACACTCCTTTTTCGTTGATACTAATCTCACACTTAAGCCATTGCTCAGTGCACATCAACACTTCGATCATGTAATGTGTCAAGCAACTTCTGTATGGATCTAGTACTCTACCACTTGTGCTAAATGCAGATTCTGAAGCTACTGAAGACACTTGCATTGCAAGTATGTCTTTAGCTATGAGTGATAGAACCGGAAACTTGGTACTGTTGTGTTTCCACCATGATAAAACATCATACTCTGAACCTAACATTAGCTTCGGATTCTCCACAGTTTCTTTCAAGTACAATTGTAGCTCATTACTTTCTTCTTGGATTCTTGTTTCTTGTATCAGCTCTTCATAGACATTGTCCATTCTCTCATACCTAATACCATTAACCAGAACCCTTTTCTCAAAAACCTCACCTCTAACTTGCTCTTGGGACTGAGAAGATGAAGCTCCCTTAGAAGACGAAGCTCCCTTAGAAGATGAAGCTCCTGAGTCACCACTGCCATTGTTCTTCACTAAACTTGCTGCTGTATACTCATCAAACAAATCCTCCAAGATATCAAGAATCGACGCATAGAGCTGAGTAGACTCTACACTATCTTTTCCATACAGCTTGTCAAAGCATAGCTGAGAAAATTTCATCTTCTTTCTTGGGTCAAACACACTAGCAACTATCAGCAGCTTGTTCATCTCAACCTTTTCCCCAAATGGATTCCAATACTTATCTAATTTACCCATCATAGTTACTGCTTTGTTGCCTAATTCTACATCAGGCCCTGGATCATTGCGTATTGCAACAATGTTTCTAGTAATAGTTACTATCTCATTGTATATCTTATGAGAAGCAACAGAACTAGAAGCTGACAAAACTAAGGTTGAATTGTAAAAGATGACAAGGAATTTAATTAACCTGTCAACTGCTTCCCAATCCCTTGTTGATGGTGGTCCAATCCGCTTCTTTCCATCCACATGTTCCATGAACCAGTCGTTGTAAGGCTTGTCTTCCATCTCCATCATATCAAAAGCCACTTTAAACTTTGCTGCTTGATCTAGCATGAGATAAGTGGAATTCCACCTGGTCTTGACATCTAAAGGAAGGCTTCCCCTAGTTATCTTCCCTGTTTCAACACGCAGATCGAAAGACTTCACTCTGTTGGTTGAGGACCTAACAAAAGTGATGCCATTACGAACAGCAGAAACATGTTCATCTATCTCTTGCAAACCTTCTTGCACAACTAAATTCAGAATGTGAGTAGCACACCTCAAATGTAGATACTTTCCTCTCAAAACAAAAGCATCGTCTCCAACTAGAGTGAATCTTTCTTTGAACTTCTTCATAGCTGAAGTGTTTGCGGTAGCATTGTCCACTGTGATGCAGAAAACCCTCTTTATCTCCCACTCTGCTAAACACTCAATCAACACATTACTAATTGTTGCACTAGTATGATCAGAAACATTTTTAAACCCTATGATCATCTTCTTCAGCTGCCAATTAGCATCCACAAAATGAGCAGTTATTACCATATAACTAGCTCCAGTATGTGGAGCTTTCCATATATCTGTAGTCAATGATAACCTCTGCTTGTTCTTCGCAAGAATCTGCTTCATCTCTGTCTTCCTTTTGACATACAGCTCCACGATATCTCTAGTGGCAGTTCTCCTAGAGTGAGGCCTATAGAGCTGAACTCTTGAGCAGAAATGCTTCCAAGCTAAGCTCTCTATGAAAGCTAAAGGCAATTCCCCTAAGACTAACATTTCATTAGAGGCATCCCTAAACACAGATTCAGAAACCTTACCCATAGCCAAATTCCCACCTTCAGTAATTATCACAGACTGCGTTTTCTCCTTATGAGCATCTTGCCAAGCCTTAAATTGAATGCAACCCTTTATGTGTTTCGCAAGGTTAGTTGTTCCAGACTTGGATGGGCAAGACATCTCTTTGCCACAGTAATTGCAATTACATGTGTCATAGTCATCTTTATGCCTTGTGTAGTTTGGCCACACCCAAGACCTTGTCTTCTTCCTAATCTTAGTATCATCATCAGCCGTGCTATTCCTCTTTTCTTTGTTTCCAGAAGCAGTTGCTTCAACATCCTCCTCTGACCCAACTAAAACATCTTCTTCCATTACATCGTTCATGTCCTCAATAACGTCCTCATCAAATGGAGCTCCAGAAGACGCCATCTAATCAAGTTCAGTAATAAATTAGCATCACAAATAACTCACAAGACTGTCCTAAATCTTCTAACTCGATTTTAGTAGCCACTTCAAATTTGTTACAAACAACTCACAAGACCGTCCTAAACATTCTAATTCGATTTTAGTAACAAAATCATATTTCACAATATCACAGTCTAGTAACTCTAGTTCACACAATCAAATCAATTCAAAGTTTCAGGACAAGAACAAATAACTCCCTAAACCTAAATGAAGAGATGATAACTAAGAAGGAGGCTTAGAATTGATACATACCTCAGATAAGTTTCTCGACGAGGTGAGAGTTGCAATGAACGGAGTAGGCTATGTCGGTGGTGGTAAGAGTTTGTAACTTGGTAATTAGGGTTTTCAATCTTCATTATATATAGTAGGAGAAACAAGAAAGCTTCAAATCTTCGAAAATCTCTCTGAATCATAACGAATCTGAACATATGGGAAGGTGAGATTTCAATTTCGAAATCGTGGAAACAAGTTTGAGATTTTCACGGCTACTCAATATTGTGGATAAGGAAATGTCAAACATTCTGAAAGAAGTAGAGGGTTATATGTCGGGTCTATAAAAAACCGAGTGGATCCCGGGTAAAACCCGATACCGACCCGACACCCACGGTTTTCAAACATCTAATCCATTGGTTATAATAACCAATACCCAGACCAATACCAAACCGGTATTCCGGATCGGTTCCGGATCGGGTAAACGGTACCGGGTAAAATGCCCAGCCCTAGTTGCACACAAAAAAAAGTGTTACATTTCCTTTGTGGGAAGGTTACAACGAATCCAATGATATATCATTCTATGTCAGTTTATCTAACTAGTTGTACAATGAGATTTTTTACTTTAGTTAGATAAACTTACATAGAATGAAATCCATCTATAACACTTCCGAAAACTTACCTAAGTTCATTCTTTACTATACACAAATATAAGTAGGAGAGATCTTTGCTCAAAATATTCATTCAGTGATATAAAATGAATAAGATGGAGTATATTTCAATATTCGGTTTAGTTTCAGTATTGTTCTTGGTCATTAGGGTTGATGCCCAAGATTTAAGTTTCGATGCGAACTATGTGGTTACGTGGGGACAAAACAATGTTTTGAAACTCAACCAAGGGAAAGAAGTTCAGCTATCCATAGATAATTCTTCAGGTCCATTGATCTTTTTTCTTATTTAACAAAACAAATGCATCTTCCTGAATTTGAGTCATATAGTCTACAACGTTTTTTTCAAAATTTTGCACACAACCTACAAATAGTTTGAGACGTTTCTTGTATTGATTTATGCATATATTACATGCAGGTTCTGGTTTTGAGTCAAAAGAACATTACGGGTCAGGATTCTTCCATATGAAAATGAAAGTGCCTTCATCAAAAGATTCGAGTGGCATTGTCACAACTTTCTACGTACGTCTATAATTTTTAACATTACGGTATTTGGGTATTTAATTAACTATGTTAATATATTTTGTCTTTTTCCATATATTTTTGCAGATGACTTCGAAGGGAAATACACAAGATGAAGTTGACTTTGAATTCTTGGGAGACAAACAAGGGAAACCAGTATTACTTCAGACAAATTTGTTTACCAATGGTCAAGGAAGAAGAGAACAAACGTTAGCTCTTTGGTTCGATCCAACTCAAGATTTTCACACTTATGAAATTCTCTAGAACTCTCATCAAATTGTGTAAGTCCCTTATTCCTTTATCTGCCTCACACATCTATTTTGTTTTAAGAAAAAGAATGCTTAAAATAATATAACTTCACTAAACTAGGTTTTTATATTCTAATATCATTTCTCTACATATTATACAAAACATATGATGGTTTTCATTTCATACCAGGTGGTATGTGGACAAAACACCAGTAAGAGTGTTCAAGAACATCTCAACGAAAGGCATAAACTACCCGACAAAGCCTATGCAAGTGGTGGTTAGTTTGTGGAACGGTGAGGCTTGGGCGACAGATGGTGGTAAGTCCAAGGTTAATTGGGCTTATGCTCCATTCAAAGCCAAATTCCAAGGCTTCAACAACTCTGGTTGCTTATCATGCGGTTCATCATGGTGGAACACCGGGAGTTATAATAAACTAAGCCACTCCGATCAGAAGGCCTATGAAAATGTGAGAGCCAAGTACATGAAGTATGATTATTGTTCTGATCGGATTACATGGCCTGTTGCTCCTAGTGAATGTAGGTGGAATATGTGACAAATATCTTTTTTGATCAAAAAGGAACAAATATCCAATAACACATTGTATCAATATATTAAAATAATGGACTAATAATATAATTTAATATTTGATACAATGTTGAAATATGTGTTAAATTTATATATTATCATATAAAGTTTGATGCATTACATTTTGTAGCTAACACGTGAAACGTCTCAGTCAATCGATAAACTTTGAAACGTATAACTGTTTTCTTTAATTAGATTTTGACATCGGGGACCGCTCTTTGGATGGAGTTTCCGTGATATGTTTTTAAACTTATTGAATTTATGAAACACTTAGATTATTTTTCTTCTATAATCGTTCATTATGATAACCTAAAATGAAGATGATAATCTAAATATTTGAATTTGAATGTTATTTGTTTAATTTTTAGTTAAGCTATCTCATATTTATGTATTGGATTTTTGTTATTTCAAATAATTTTTAATATAGTTTTGATTTTTCATAATTTTTGTATCATGATAATATTATATATCTATTTATATATATATAGACGTTTCCAAAACGTACCCGTTTCCTCTTTTTTTTTTGAAAAACTCGTTTCCGCGTTTCCTAACGTTTCGCTTCCGCGTACCCGTTTCTGATTCCATGCAACATAGGTTTATATACCCAAGTTAAACATCTAATATCTATTTTGAAATTCAAATTTAAAATATGTACAATATATTGTGCATTTTAAAGACTTACCATTAAGTAGAATTTTTAAAGATTCTAAAGGATATTTATGAGAATACCATTTTTTTATAAAAATTTCATGTTCTGAAAATTATAAAATGTAAGAAATCAAATGATGAAATATGTATATTTTGTTTTGGGCAATTCTCAAATATACCACCTAAACAAGTTTTTCTTCCTCATCTACCACCCATTCTCAAATGTTCCATCTATACCACTTTTTTATTGAGGAAATGACTAAATTATCCCTACCTATTAATAAGAAAAGATAAACAAAAACAGAAAAAAGACTCACGACTCTTTCTCTCTCTCGTCTTCTCCGTCGGTGGTTACTCATCACCGGAGAAGTTTTCTCGCCGCCGGAGAAAGACCGATCATCACTGGAAATGAAGGTATCCTCCATCATCTACCTCTTGTATCTTATACTTTCCGTTTTGATTTTGAAATTCTCTGAAATTTTGTTTCTAGGTTTTGCTTTTGTTTTGCCTCAATTGGATCTGAAATCTAGATTTGAAAAGGATTTCATTGAACTCTTATGAATCCCTAAGTCTTCTTTGAAAAACGAATCTCTGAACCTCTTTGAATCTTCCTATTTCTAAGATTTTGATATTTAGAATCTCTTCGAATAATTTTGAATCGCGAAAGTTTTTGGTTTTTGTTGTTGTTGTTGAAGTTTGATTATGAGTGTGAAGTGTTCAAAAGTTCTAATCGAAGTTTACCAAGCAAAATCTGAAGCTTTTAGTGAATCACTTGTGAAATATGGGTTTAGTTGTGAACTATGGGTTTATATATGAAATATGAACGAATTGATTGACCTTTTAACTGTGTTTATAGCTTCAATACTTACATGCTTGCTCCCTTCTTATAGTTTGGTTTCATGAGCTATGATGAGAAAGCTAGTATGTAAGAAGAAGTGTTGTGCTCTTTAGTTTTGTTTAGAGGTTAAGTTGGGTTTATAATTGTCTCTTGGTGTTGAATTGATATTTAGCTCTAATTATTTTCTTAGAGGTTGTGTATCAGATTGTTAGAATCCGCTGGGAAAGCTAACACATAAGAAAAGGTCTCCTTTGTAGAGTACTTCTTGTATGGAATACATTTGTTATACTTGGCTTGTAATCTAAATTTACTCTTAACTGTTTTTGTTTAGTTTCGTGTACTAATTCAGAAATATAGCTTAACATAAGGGAGTAAGTGCTAGAAGTGATGGTCGAGGACTCATATCTCTTCTAGATGTGGAGAGCTTGAACGTGAGTGGTGCAACTGATTTAATACTACTTGTTAAATCATACTTGTAACATTTCTCTATGAATGGGTCAAATCTAACATTTTTCTTATTTGTGAGATATTGATGCACGTAGAAATGCTAAATGTTACTCAGGTTGTAAACCCGAAGGCATCAAAGAACGTAAATCCCTTTTGTCTTTTGTCATCTCTTTGTCTATAATTTCCAGGTTTCTGATATTTTAGGAATGCCTTCCTAAATATGTTATAATCCTTCCAAAATCATTATTTAGGAAACTTTTATGATTCTTTTATGAATGATTCCTACATATTTAGGAAGGGCTTCCTAGATAGTTAAGAAACAAAGAATTTTCCTTTTTCCGTTTAAAAATTCATATTGAATTTGATTATGTTTCATTTTGCAGTTGCATGTAACATGCATCCTACTGGCACTTGATGAAGATAAGGAATCATTAGAAGATGTGGCAGATTCAGAGCTTGATGAGATGGTTAATTTTTTTTTACGAATGATGGTATTGTAACATAAGACTGAAACTCATCAGAATCAAAAAGTGGCAATGTTTGTGTCAACAAAAATTATGGTGTTGTTAAATTAAGAAACATTTCATTTGTATTTAGGAAGATGTATTACTTATTTAGGAAGTACATCATAATTTGGAAGGCTTTCCTAAATATGCATAAAGCTTTCCTAAAATACCTGCAATATATCTTTTCATATATCTATTTTCTCTCTTCATATATCTCTCGTTTGTGCTCCTTTGCAGTAACCGTTGTACAAGATATAACTTCATCGTAGATGGATTTTGCATGTCCTCTTGTTGTGTCTTTCTCTGCCACATATGTTGTATTTCATTGTTGTGTATGACTTTTGATTGATGATACTAGCAATATGGTTATCATTTACCTCTAAGCTAGTTAAAAAGAATATTAAGTGAGCTAAAACAAATCTTTATAAGTAGTTTAGGAATGCTTCCTAAACCATCAAAGAGCAAAGGATATACATCATGAAATTTTGTGTAAGAAGAATATTACATGTTTTTCTACATGCACATTAGATTCATTTACATATGAATCACCATCTGAAACTCGCAAGATAGGTCTTTTCTACATTACAAATATGATGAGTGTAAAAGGTCTTTGATTGAATGCTGCAACCAACAATCTCAACAGCAACGTCGTTGCATTTTTCACTGACCTAAACCAAATGAAAAATAATTTAGTATTGGAAATTGGTGATTGGATGGTCAAACAAAAGTGATATACATTTTAGGAAGACATTCCTAATTATTTAGTAATGCTTCCGAAATATGTATTTCGGAAGGTTTTCTAAATAATTCGCAAGGGTTTCCTAAATAGAATATTTTGGAAGGTTTTCTAAATAATTCGGAAGGGTTTCCTAAATAGTTAATGAACAAAGAAATACACACTGAAATTATGCAAGTAATGTAGCAGTAGTCAATCAGCTGCATTCCGACTCAGTGTTACACACAAACGAATCAACTTTGGGTCTTTTTGTATCGTTTTTAGAAAATATGTATTTCGGAAGGATTCTTAAATCATTTATAAAGCATTCTTAAATCATTAATAAACAAAGAATGCACACTTGAAATTAAGTGAGTTAAAACAAAGAGTTACAAGTAATTTAGGAAGACCTTCCTAAATCTTTAGTAATGGTTCCGGAATATGTATTTCGGAAGGGTTTCTAAATAATTTCGAAGGGTATCCTAAATATTTTATAAGCAAAGAACACACTAAAATTTATGTAACCTATGTAGCTGTACTCAGTCACTTGCATTTGCGACTTACCGTTACACACAAACGAATCAGTTCATAATCTTCTTGATGAAAGTTCGTAAAGGTCCTAATGAGAAGATATTGATAGCCATTTTATTGACTATGGAGGCATCAAAGAGGATAACAATTTCATCGATATCATCGATCTCATAAGTATCATACCAAATCCCACCAATCGAATCACTTTTTCGAGAAATACGAGACATCTAAGTCATACAAGTAAAGAGATCTTTCCTAAACGTAGATATCTTAGTCGCTATTAAAATTCACTTTTAAGATTCAAAACTAAACTCTAAACCCTAAACCCACACCCTACCCCCTAAAACTATACCCTAATTTTGGAATAGTTAACCCAAACACAAAAAATTTAAATTCTAAACCTTAAAAATCAAATACCACAAAATACCTTCGATGAAGCCAAAATACTACAAAATTAAATTAAAATTCACTTTTAAGATTCAAAACTAAACCCTAAAACCCAAACTCACACCCTACCCCCTAAAACTGTACCCCAATTTTGGATTAGTTAACCCAAACACAAAAAAATTAAATTATAAACCTTAAAAATCAAATACCACAAAATACCTTCGATGAAGCCAAAATACTACAAAATTAAATTAAAATTCACTTTTAAGATTCAAAACTAAACCCTAAACCCCAAACCCACACCCTACCCCCTAAAACTATACCCTAATTTTGGAATAGTTAACCCAAACACAAAAAAAATTAAATTATAAACCTTAAAAATAAACTTTTAATTTTGCGGTATTTTTGAAACTTTGAAAAAGGGGTATTTTTGGAAATTTTAAAACAAGGTGGTATTTTTGGAAAAAACTTCAAAGGGTTGATAGAAGAAAAAGTGGTAAAATGCTTGTATCATCAAGAATTAAAAAGGGGCATGTTATTAAATTCTGGAACGTTTGAATTATATTTAGGATCGATTACTACATATTTAGGAAGCCCTACCTAATTCGGAAGGCTATCCTAAACTGGCATACATCTTTCCTGAATATACTTCCAGTTTGTGGAACTAGCTTTGTGGAACTAGGCAAAGGTACAAGTTCACGCTATAATCGTTTTACACTTATAACCAAACGTAATCTGAAAGTGGGATGTTCAGAAAAATTGCTTTAAAAAGCGATACTTTAGTGGTAATACAAAAGATTGGTTCTCTTGTTCTTTTGGGCTCAATTCTCTTTAAAAAATCTGATCTCAAGATTGTCTTTTTTTTTGTAAAAAGTGGCAAATGCTTGTATCACGAAGAATGAAAAGGACATGTTTTGGGTGTTGTGAAATTTTAGAACCTTTGATTTATATTTAGGAAAGATTACTAAATATTTAGGAAGCTCTTCCTAATTCGGAAGGCTATCGTTTTCCACTTAGATAAAACCCCAGAAATCAATCAATAAAGTAATAAAGTGAAGTGTATCCATAAAAAATGTAACCAAACGAAAAGAAGCAATATATTTGATATATCATGGTTTTTACCCATTTTTGACCATGATTTAACCCGATTTTATCGAGTCTTTTCGGTGTTTTTCGAGTGTTTTAGAGTCTTTGCAGGTTTGTGTACGTGTGGAGCTTAATTGATAATTATGGAGCATTTTGGAACATTGTGGAAAGAGGAGCTGAAGTCGCTAGGACGGATTTTCAATTGCCGTCAGATATTGGTGTCGATCGACACACACAACCACTGTCGATCGACAGCCACGTTAGTCACCTGTCGTTCGACACACCATGTGACTGTCGAACAACAGCCACTTTTCTGAAGCCGACATAATATGTTTTAAGAACGGAAAATTGTTCGTTTCGGGTCAGAAGTTACGAGAAGTCATCCAAAAAGCCCACCACGAGTTATAACACTATAAATAGTCTACTTTTAAATTTTAGATCAGAATCTCAGATTTTATTGAACAAATTGAGAGAGAGAGAGTTTTAGAGAGTTTTAGGGAGACAAGTCTACTTCGTTCTTGAGATACTTTGAACCCTTTTGTATCTCTTCCTATTCTTTTTCTTTATGCAGTATTATTCAGTTATGATTTGCTTTGCTTCCATGTCTGAGTAGTTCTCTTGTTAGGTTTAGGGTGATTCGAATGGATTGAAGATGAATTGTTAGGTTAAACTTACTTGTTAGGATTATCTATTTGGTTCTTCACCTAGATTGCTTTAACTCTGATTTAGGATTCGCGACCCTGAATTTGGATATATTAGCTTGATAGATTGACATGAAAGTGTAATTGGTTAACCTGAAGTAGATCTTAGGTGAGCAAAATTACTTATTCGTAAAGAAATTTGGTTAATGAATTTTGTGAACATATTGGACTTGAATTTAAAGCTTGTTTAAATTGATTGAATTCGCAAAGAAATTTGGCTCTCTAGAGTTTAGGCATAGTTAATTTTCGCAACGACAGTTTGTTAATTATATCTTAGTGTTCCAAGTTCAAGAACTGTTCTTAATTAAGTCATGATTTTGTTTAAACTGCAATTCTGATTCATCCTAAGAATTACCTGAAAACCTAGCTTTTTGTTTAATTGAATTTTAACAATCTTGCATGTTTCGAATTGCTTTTGTCTTTATTTTACTTTATTTTGCTTAGCTCAATTCGAAGTCAATAATCCTATTATTTGATTTAACTCCCAGTGATTCGACCCCTTATTACAATTGATCTCTTAATTTGAGAGAGTAG
This sequence comes from Arabis alpina, assembly GCA_900128785.1. Lineage (NCBI taxonomy): Eukaryota > Viridiplantae > Streptophyta > Magnoliopsida > Brassicales > Brassicaceae > Arabis > Arabis alpina. Next base: position 16,885,349 of record LT669791.1, read on the forward strand.
CTCAGGGTAAATTTGAGCATAGGATTTTGATTCTACAATTTTGAGTAAATAGTTTTTTTCGTTTTTACGCGTTTTCTTTTGCTTTTATGTTTCAGGTACAAGCTAAGATGGTGCGTCAGCTTGGGGTTGTTCTTCCGAATGCTCAGGGCCAGTTGGTAGACAGAGAGGGAAACAGATACAACGAGCAGGGAGATAGGATTGATGAAGCTGGTAATGCCATCATGGTGGCAAAGGAGTTTGACGACACAGTTGCAAGAGAACGAGCTGAGTTAGATCCTCAACGAGCTGAGTTAGAACGTCAGCTAGCTGAGCTAGAGCGTCAAGCTTAGGCGAATCGTCATGCTAAGGAAGTTGTAGTAAACCGACACACTTTGGGTGATTACAACCGACCCGAAGACTACTATGCTAACAGGGTAGCGATCCGAGCCCCTGGATTCGCTAGGCAGGACTTTGAGCTGAAGCCTGCTTTCTTCTCACTGGTAGCTCAGCATCAGTTCCATGGACATCCTACAGAACATCCCATGGATCATCTTGAGAGGTTCGAAGACCTCGCATCTAGCATCAAGGCAAATGGGGTGTCTCTCGATTACATCTTCTGTAAGCTATTCCCACACTCTCTAGCTGGGGATGCAACTTACTGGTTGAAGTAGTTGGAGCTGGGCTCACTGGCCACTTGGAACGATATAAAGAACGCTTTCCTGGGCCATTTATACGATGAGTCGCGTTCAGATGAGTTGAGAGCGAAGATCTCTTCTTTTGTTCAAGGACCAATTGAAGCATTCAAGTCTTCATGGGAACGTTTCAAGAGCTATCATAGAGATTGTCCTCACCACGGTTTTACAGAGATTCAGCTGTTGGGCATCTTCTTGAGAAGTGTATATTGGAGGCATCAGATGGCTTTGGATTTCGCCAGTAATGGGGATTTCAAGACTAGATATCCAGCTAATGCTATTGTACTGATTAAAAACGTGGCTTCGAGCAACAACACGAAGAAGATTGATGAGGAGAGAAGAAAAGAAGCAGGTATGTCAGGTGGAGTTGAGATTGCTGAGGTGAAAGCCAAGATAGATTCTATGCATAGCCTTCTAGTGGGAAAGAATGCAGTTCACTTTGCTCAAGAGGAGGAGAATAATCAAAAGGATGTTAACTACATCAATAAGAATGGTTTTCAGAATCAGAGGTTTGGAGGCTACAGTGGAAGCAACCAAAGAAACAACTACTCAAGGGACTACGGATCTTCTTCTTATCAGCCAATACCTGCTAGATCTTCAGACAATGACACGAAAGCTATGCTCGAGCAGATTCTTGAGGGTTAACAATCGATAACAGTGAATTTCAATACGAAGATCGACAGCCTCTACACTGATCTGAATGGAAAAATCGAGGCCATCAACATTCACATGAAGAAGCTTGATACTCAGGTTGCTCAGACTGCTGAAAATGTGAGGAGACAAGAAGGTTATCTTCCAGGGAAGACGGACATGAACCCAATGCACTTCTCCAATTCTATCACATTGAAGAGTGAAGAACAAGTGATTCCAACAATTGAGAAATGTGAAAATGAGGATTGGCTCGAGGTTCTTGAAGAAAACCTGAATTTTGAGATTGCGGAGGGCCTGTCGATCGACACGACACCAAGATCTTACGGCAATTTCGAAACAGACACTGTCGATCGACACACACAGTGAGTGTCGATCGACAGCTACGGGAAATTTTTGCACGAACATGAATTTATCAACATTGTCGATCGACACACCTGATGAGTGTCGATCGACAGCAGTAAGAAACGCAGAAACCCTGAAAATCAGTCTGAAATCGCCGTTGAACGTGTTTACAAGCCCAAGCTCCCATACCGAAGGAGTTTATATCCTTCGTCTATCAACCAAGGCAGTGACAAAGCACCTAAGGAGAAAGGGAAACAAGCTCCAACATCATTGAGGAAGCTACCAAAGTTGTTGAATCCAGGGATGTTCATTGTTCCGTGCTCAATCAAAGGTGTAGAATTGAAGGATTCTCTTTGTGACACAGGAGCTAATGTGAACGTCATGTCTGAGGCTGTTGCAAAGAAGCTAGGGATTTTAGAGTAACAACCTTCAAAGACATATATCGAGCTTATAGATAGATCATGTACAGTTTCAAAAGGCTTCATTCCTGACGTGTTGCTTCAAATAGGAGATTGTCTTATTCCTACGGACTTTTACATCATTGAGACCAATGATAACAGCTGTAACCCATTGGTTCTAGGTGCACAGTTCCTTGAAACAGTGGGAGCAATGGTGGATTTTCCTAATAAGCGAATCTCCTTCTCGAACATTAACAAGAATATCTTTTATCCTTCAGTTCTTGTCACACAGGTTTCTTGTATGAGTGTCAATGTTGGAGATACGCTGGGTTTTGGAGATGGAACAAAGAAGGTTCAAAACGTCCTCAAGTTGGCTCCTCCCACTCCACGTTTTGATGTCAACATTCCAGCAAGTTTCAAGTGCAAAAAGACCCCCAAAGTGAAGCGCAAAAGAACTTCTAAACCATTCTCTAAGTTCAGAATTGTCATTCCTTTGGAGTTGAGGGAGAAGGAAGAGGTAGTTGTCCAAGAGATGTTGAACAATACTATGAAGCTCTTTCTTGGTATTGTTCCTTACAAGTCTGGGGGAGTGCACTTCAGATATCCACCTCGCGTCTAAACATCATCCGCAGTCAAGCTAATGCTGAAAACAAGCGCTTGGTGGGAGGCAACCCACCTGTAAGTCTTTTTCTTTTCCTTTGAGTCATTTTTCTTTATTTGAGTCAGTTTGTTATTTGCTTCCGTATGACTTTCAGATTTGTGAAACTTTTTACTTAAGACTATGTGTTGTGCTATTTGATCGTGTTTCGTTTGAGTGATTTACAGTGTCCCTTTAGACTGCTTAAATGACAGAAGCCACAAAAGCCACGATTGCAGAATTTTGAAGGTCCTGTCGATCGACACACATTGTGACTGTCGATCGACACCTCTACAGTATAGGTCCAAGTTTCTCGTTTTCACAATTTTTTCCGTTATTTTCTTTTCATTCTCACCAATCTCATATTTAATAACACTGGGGACAATGTTGTTTAAGTCTGGGGGAGGTAGTTGCTAACATTGTTTTTTGTTTTGGAGTTAAAAATTTGTTTTTATTGAGTCAAAATGTAGGGAACAACGATATTTCCTAAGAACAAAGCTTAGTTTTTACGACTTTTAGCTGTTGCGTCGAAGCCTTTGGATGGAGCGAATTCGAAACCAGATGATAGTACAGGTTCCCCTCTTATCGCGACTTGCAGAACGAAGTAGATCAAATTCCATACTAGTACACTTGATCTCCATTTCGCTATATTCTCCTTGATGATATCACGACAGTAATCGATCCAACATTCAGGACTCCTTATTCTCTTTACACTATTTCTTGATCCTGAATGGCCAGCTCATTTTTAGTTGGTACTCAACCCCTAACCTTAACCTTTGTTCAAACCTCATGCGATTTCTTTCCCTTTTGTTTTATGTGCAGGCATGTGTATAAACACCGGAGATAAAAAGGTCCGACGCAGTTTTTCATTCACGAAATTTCACAGGACGAGGATTTGGTTGGAGTATTTTACAAAGAGCAACGATGTTGAGCATTCCTTGGGATTTCATGCACAATAATGGTAATTTTCGAGACTAACATCTTTGTAAGATCATTTCCCCCCTTAGTTAAAAAAAAATTATTATTATTTCGAAAATTTAGTAAGGGAAAGGGGAATCATCATTTTTATAAGTCTCTAACTTCTACAAAAATCCCAAGGAATGGAGAGGATGGATGTGGATAGTGGAACATGATTTTATATAATGGTGTTTGGTTCCTGATAACGTTTTGGAGGAGGGAGTGCAATATGAATGAGAAACTGTGGGCATCAACTGGACCAGACTCTCTCTTGCGTTTATGCATAATGTCTGCATCCACCAAATAAAATCCGATAACCCTAAACACTTTAGCTCCACTTAAACACCAAAACCCTTTTAACAACATACCTAGCCTTTTACTTGGTTGATATCAGAGAGAATTCCATCATCACTTTGATCAAGTGTGCGACAGTTAGGAAAATGTGAAACTGACGAGTTGCAGGTTAAGATTTGAGGTCCAACTTATGATGGTTGAGATTCGTGCCCGCCAAAGGTACTATGTTTATATGCAGCAAAAGAGTCAAGGAGACGAAAGTAATGTTCTCAAGGATAGGTAAACTGTCGCGATTTTCAAACTTCAATTTCATTCTTAGTCTCTAGTTTGCTTGAGGGCAAGCAAAAGCTAAGTCTGGGGGAGTTGATATATAATGGTTTTTACCCGTTTTAACCATGATTTAACCCGGTTTTATCGAGTCTTTTCGGTGTTTTTTTAGTGTTTTAGAGTCTTTGCAGGTTTGAGTACGTGTGGAGGTTAATTGATAATTATGGAGCATTTTGAAACATTGTGAAAAGAGGAGCTGAAGTCGCTAGGATGGATTTTCAATTGCCGTCAGATATTGGTGTCGATCGACACACACAACCACTGTCGATCGACAGCCACGTTAGTCACCTGTCGTTCGACACACCATGTGACTGTCGACAACATCCACTTTTCTGAAGCCGACATAATATGTTTTAAGAAAGGAAAGTTGTTCGTTTCGGGGCAGAAGTTACGAGAAGTCATCCAAAAAGCCCACCACGAGTTATAACACAAGAAATAGTTTACTTTCAGGTTTTTAGATCAGAATCTCAGATTTTATTGAACAAATTGAGAGAGAGAGAGAGTTTTAGGGAGACAAGTCTACTTCGTTCTTGAGATACTTCGAACCCTTTTGTATCTCTTCCTATTCTTTTTCTTTATGCAGTATTATTCAGTTATGATTTGCTTTGCTTCCATGTCTGAGTAGTTCTCTTGTTAGGTTTAGGGTGATTCGAATGGATTGAAGATGAATTGTTAGGTTAAACTTACTTGTTAGGATTATCTATTTGGTTCTTCACCTAGATTGCTTTACTCTGATTTAGGATTCGCGACCCTGAATTTGGATATCTTAGGTTGATAGATTGACATGAAGTGTAATTGGTTAACCTGAACTAGATCTTAGGTGAGCAAAATTACTTATTCGCAAAGAAATTTGGTTTATGAATTTTGTGAACATATTGGACTTGAATTTAAGCTTGTTTAAATTGATTGAATTCGCAAAGAAATTTGGCTCTCTAGAGTTTAGGCATAGTTAATTTTCGCAACGACAGTTGGTTAATTATATCTTAGTGTTCCAAGTTCAGAACGGTTCTTAATTAAGTCCTGATTTTGTTTAAACTGCAATTCTGATTCATCATGAAAATTACCTGAAAACCTAGCTTTTTGTTTAATTGAATTTTAACAATCTTGCCTGTTTCGAATTGCTTTTGTCTTTATTTTACTTTATTTTGCTTAGCTCAATTCGAAGTCAATAATCCTATTGTTTGATTTAACTCCCAGTGATTCGACTCCTTACTACAATTGATCTCTTAATTTGAGAGAGTAGCCTAGGCTAAATTTGACCATATCAATATTTTATCTATTTTGAAATTATACTATAAAAATCCAAACTCATATATCTCTCTTGTGTGCTCCTCTGCCACAGCTGTTGCACAAGATATAATAATCACATATATAGGGACTTTGCATGTACCTTTGTAGTGTCCTTCTTTGCCACATCTAGTGCAATTGTGCCTCTGTTTTTTTGAACTCGGTTCTCCATACTCTCCAGTTCCTCTCTTTCTCTTTTTAGGCGGTCTCCCACTGGTTTTCTTAGTCTTTGGAGGTCCACAGACGTAAACAGTTACACCTTTAGGTAAACATGTCTTTGTCCACATCACTAATCTTAACAGCAATAGGACCGTTGCATTTATCACTCACCTAAGCTAAAAAGAAAGAGATTTAGTATTTAGAAGAGTAATAAGTAGATTGTAAAACAAAAGTGACTTATTTAGGAAGCCATTCCTAAAAAAATAGGAATGATTCCTGAAATGCTTCCGAAATATGTAATTCGGAAGGGTTTCTAAATATTTCGGAATGGTTTCCTAAATACTTAGTACACACTAAAAACCTATGTAGTACTACTCAATCAATTGGTATTTAAGACTTACCTTTACACACAAGTGTATCAGTTCACGTTCTTCCTGTATTTTCTTGATCAAAATCCGTACTTGGCGATCATTCCGGAGATAAATTGGAGGAGAATCTTCTACAATCGATTTCAATCTCACTGGAAGCTCATAGCTGAGTGATATACTAGCAACATCAACTCCAAAATCTTCGCCTACTATCTCCACTAAATCTTTGTACGTGATGCTTTCATCTATCTCACAAAGTGAGCTTCCTTTGCTTGTATCTACTGTAAAAACCCATTTGAGGTTGTCATCTAGCTTCCATTCCCCACAAGCAGCGTATAGCTCCAACATCCTCAATTGAAACGAAGAAAGTACAAGGTATTTTAATTTTAGGAAGGTCATCCTAAATATTCATCAATGCTTCCTAAAAAGCTTCCAAAATACACATTTCATTATGTGTTTCCTAGATAGGTAATGAACAAAGAAATACACACTGAAATTATGCAAGCTATGTAACAATAATCATGCATAATGTATGTGGACATTGCGCATCTCATCTCATCAACTTTTATATGTAATTTTTAAGAACTAAAACACTTATCCACTGAAAATTCACCATACATTCACACTTCTCTATTCAATATACAACTGAAATTCCAAAAAATAATTAGGAAGACCATCCTAAATATGCATGAATGCTTCCTAAAAATATTTCAAAATACACATTTCGTCCTGTGTTTCCTAATTAGTTAATGAACAAAGAAATACACACAGAAATTATGCAACCAATGTAGCAGTAATCATGCATAATGTATGTGGACCTTGCGCATCTCATCTCATCAACTTTTATATAACTTTCAAGAACTAAAACATTTATCCACTAAAAATTCACCATACATCCACTCATTCTATTCAATATACAACTCAAATTCCAGAAATACAAGTAATCACGGAGCTAAACAATGTCATATCGGATTCAATCATAATACAAAGTTTAATTGTAAGAGACATATGAAACACAAATCAGGTGAACTAACACAAATCAAAAAATCTGACCACGCCATCGCAGTCCCGGCCCACCTAGCCGCTACACTCCTCCACCAGAGATGTGCATCACCGTCCAAATAATGGACCGCCAAATCAACCTTGTATCCCTCGGGACACCTAATCGAGCGAAAATTCCGCTCTACTCTCATCCTCCACTCATCAGCCTCCTCAGGCTTCACACTACCCGCAAAGGAACCCGTACCGATCCTCTGCATCTGCTCCATCATACGGATATATGACGGAACCTCCTCAGCAACCGCAGCCCTCGGCTGCACCTCTGCCACACGTGGCACCACTGGAGCCTGCACTGGCACCGCACCCGGTAACCGCTCCAACAACTGTGTCAGCAGGTCAGCCAGACGATCATCTCTAGCTTGGGCTACACCCGCGGCCGCACCCGCACCCACAACTGGACCAGCACCACCAGCACCACCAGCCTTAACAGGACCCAAACCAGCCCTACAGGACCCACACTGGCCCCCACACTGGCAGTCACACTGGCAGTCTGTCCATCATGCACCGACTGCTGACCTGCCGCAGGCCCATGCGCGGAACTCTGAACCTCGCTCACGACTGGCTCCTCAACGAGTCCGCGACCCCGGCCTCGGCCTCCCCGGCCCCCCACGACCACGCCCTCTACCTCTAGCCATCTCACTGCACTCACACGCAGACCAGCTAAGAACTAGAAAGACTCTAAACACAACAATCAACACTTACCGTGGAATCTCTTTAAAGGCTCGAAGGAAGATGATCTAGAACCCCCAACTCACAGAATTGCAATTTACCAAATTCAATCCTAGCAGTTCTAGCCCGTCCTAAACCGTAAGGGCTCTGATACCAAACTGAAACGACCCGACCCGTTTTTTTTTTTTTTTAAAACATTAAACCCTTGGTCTCGGACTAGCATTCCCATAAATGCTATCCTCAACAACCAAGCAACAACAAACAGACAACCAGCGGATAACAATAATAACCAAGCATTTCATTCTATTAATCTAAACCAGTTCAACACAAATTCCACAAAGACCAACAACCTAACCAGGTTCTAAAACAGAAATGGAAAACATCAACAACACACAGCACGAAACCGAGACCCTAGATCATCTCCCTCTTCGTTGCCATGATTCCACGATCACAATTTGCCTTTACCTGCACCACATGGTTAAAAGAGATGCGTGAGTATTATCACAAATACCCAGTGAGACAGTCCTCCCATCTACGACTGCGCACACAGACGCGATGGATCCGCTCAGGCAAACACGCATCAAACAATACACAAAACAAACACAACAACACGGCTCAACCACAGCCCAACAGGCAACCTGTCGATCGACACTACCACTAGGTGTCGATCGACAGCCCTGTTCACACCTGTCAATCGACACACCCACCGTGCCTGTCGATCGACAGCTCAACTGGACCCTGTCGATCGACACAACCTCTAGGTGTCGATCGACAGCTCCTCGATCACCTGTCGATCGACGACACAACCTCTAGGTGTCGATCGACAGCCTCGTGTGACCCTGTCGATCGACACACCCTAGGGCTGTCGATCGACAGGTCGTCGCAGATTCATAGGAGATCGATCAATTATCCTCTCGGATCGATTCCTCCTCTGCGATAACACGAAACCTGCACAACAAACACAATCCAACAATCCATACACCACAAAACACACAGAAACAACATCAATCATCACAATCAACCAGTTTTAACCTACCACCATACAACCCTAACGAATCCACCGGCCCAGAAGCCATGGTCACGCACTCACCTTAGATTTTCGGTTAGATTCTGGTAGAATTGAGGCTAGACACGAATTCAGCAACAACCACCACGAAATTCCACCTCAAATCGATCAAGAACGAAACCCTAATCACAAACTATCAGGAACAAGAGAACTCCTCTCAAACTCTCTGTTTCTGATTTTTGGGACTTTGGTTCGCTCAAATGCGGCCAAAAACTCTTAAATACGAAGCCCTAGGGTTTACCCAAACCGGCCCGGTCCAATTGAACGACTTAAATCGAACCAGAAAACCAACCAATTCGAGCACCTGTCGATCGACAGACACTAGGTGTGTCGATCGAGAGCCCTTAAGAGCCCTGTCGATCGACAGACACCATGTGTGTCGATCGACAGCCCCTCCATTTTACTAAAAAAATGGTTCACAGGCGTCACACAAACAATATTTTTTTTTAAAATTAAATGAAGTAAACAAACGTCCATCATTTCTCCCTGCACGATTTCCATTCACCGGATGTCGCATATATGTGCACCATATCGAGAAAAATAACTAACTTGCAGGAGAAGAATGAGAGAAATAAACCGTGAAGAAAAAACTTATTAAACATGATTTAAAAAACAAAAATACATATATTTAAGTAAACTGCAAAATTCACGGGATATTAGATCCTATAGTTAAGGGATATTTGCAAAGATATAAATATTATAATTAAGAAAACTTTCCAAAAATAAAGAAAAAGAATTTAATTACATTGATTATACCTAAATAATTCTGTATACCATTTTCTACGGTATGAGTAGAGGATAGAGATAGTGACAAAAAATATCTTCTGCCGACGGTAGACGACATAAGAAGTCGTATAATTCGTATTCTAAATGTAGTAGATCTAAGTGCATTGAGTGGAGTTCATATTCTACTGCATTTTATAAGATAGACGATTCAGTAGAATATAAATACTATCACTCGTTCGTAGAAGGAGACCATAGAATGTCAATTCTACAGGCCGTAGATGAAAACTATATCATTTTTTAACCATTGTTTTGAAGTTAAAAAATTATTTTGATATATAAAGATAACTATAAATGATGTGTTCTTGATTTTCTGATTTTTAAAAAATTTAAAAACCTTATATTTCTAATATTTT